>JAVIAB010000047.1:28879851-28947351 GCA_032433765.1 Megaustenia siamemsis
TGAAAATGAAGGGATTTGACGTTAACTGCAAACGTTATTACATTTGGGCATATCGGGTGTCAATAGCGTGCTGGTTATCGCTGGTTTGTGGAGAACGTGAACGTGGGTTAAATTCGTGACGATCCCCACTCGACACAGCATTTAGAATAGGTACCTGACTGTGTTTGGGGTGGTAATAACAGCAAGGGAGATCACTGATCCCCTCACCTTCAAATACTGTGGCCTACGTTTAGTACTTCACTCATCTCCTATCATAAACATTATGGGAGAGGCTCTTTAAAAAAAAAGGAGGCGGAAAGAGGAGGATGAAAGAGTAGGGGGTGAGAGGAGGCGGAAAGAGGAGGATGAAAGAGTAGGGGGAGAGAGGAGGCGGAAAGAGGAGGATGAAAGAGTAGGGGGAGAGAGGAGGCGGAAAGAGGAGGATGAAAGAGTAGGGGGAGAGAGGAGGCGGAAAGAGGAGGATGAAAGAGTAGGGGGAGAGAGGAGGCGGAAAGAGGAGGGGGAGGAAAGTGGAGGGGGAAAGAGGAGGGGGAGGAAAGTGGAGGGGGAGAGAGGAGGCGGAAAGAGGAGGGGGAGGAAAGTGGAGGGGGAAAGAGGAGGCGGAAAGAGGAGGGGGAGGAAAGTGGAGGGGGAAAGAGGAGGTGGAAAGAGGAGGTGGAAAGAGGAGGCGGAAAGAGGACGGTGAGGAAAGTGAAGGGGGAAAGAGGAGGAGGAGGGGGGAAGTGGAGGGGGAAAGAGGAAGCGGAAAGAGGAGGGGGAAAAAGGAGGCGGAAAGAGGAGGGGGAAAGATGAGGAGCGGAAAGAGGTGGGGGAGGAAAGTGGGGGGGAAGAGGAGGGGAAAAGATGAGGAGGGGGAGGAAAGTGGGGGGGAGGAAAGTGGGGGGGAAGATGAGGGTGAAAGAGGAGGGGGAAAGAGGAGGCGGAAAGAGGAGGGGGAAAAGGAGGGGAAAGTGGAGAGGAAAAGAGGAGGCGGAAAGAGAAGAGGAAAGAGGAGGGGAAAGTGGAGGGGAAAGAGCTGGGGAAAGAGAAGGGGAAAGAGGAGGCAGAAAGAGGAGGGGGAGGAAAGTGGAGGGGGAAAGATGAGGGGAAAAGAGGATGCGGAAAGTTGAGGGGGAAAGAGGAGGGGAAGTGGAGGCGGAAAGAGAAGGGAAAGAGGAGGGAATGTGGAGGGGAAAAAAGGAGGCGAAAAGAGAAGAGGAAAGAGGAGGCGGAAAGTGGAAGGGGAAAGAGGAGGCGGAATGTGGAAGGGGAAAGAGTAGGGGGAAAGGAATGGGGGACAGTGTACATGAACAAACGGAGCGCGACAAAATTGGCTCAAACGAGAAAAGGATAAGATAAGATGTAGGTAGAAACTTTATGTACGATGATAGAAAGTACAAGTACCATTGATTGATAGTATATGTACCGTTGGCTGAAAGTACTTGTACTATTGATTGAAAGTACTTAGAATAAATTTAATAAATTATTATTTTAAATAGTGAGATTATTCTAAGATTCATAAGGGACATGCCTGGAACAACAATTGGGGGTCAAAATATAAATAATCTAAGGTATGCTGATGATACAGTCTTAATCTCTAAGAGTGAAAATGAAAATTACAAGAAATGTTGGACATTTTAGTGAAAGAAGCAAAAATAAAGGACTCAACATTAATGGCAAAAAGACAGAGGTAATGGTAACAACAAAGAAAAATACATCACCTTACTTGTGTTGCAGACAAACATTTATTGGACGAAACTGCACGAATAGTAGTTTCCAGTGGTTATATACTGGAGACTTTTTTTCGTCCAATAAATGTTTGTCTGCAACACATGTATTCAGCCCTACTGGGAGATACTTGCCTTAATACGAAAGTACAGAAATACAATTTATTTCAGATCTGTGATCGTAACCCTATGCTATAGTCATGGGAACGCCTCCGTGTAAGACAACTCATCCATTTATCCGCTCTGGAACAACAAATACGCCACTCATTCACGTATCCACTATATATTAATGAACCGACCATCCTATATAATTATCCGCCACCAATTTATCGTTAGCCAACCCATCTTGGACATGGAAATTAACGAGCTTCTGTTTGCAGAGATCCGCTCAGGCATTATTACATGGAAAATAGAAGACTAACAAGAGCACTAAAATAGACTTAACAGCATAAACATTCAATACAGTATGACACTCAACATTAACAAAACAGAAGCCATAAACATCACTAAAGAAAAACAGAACATGGACTTAATAATAGATAGCAGATAAGTAAAACAAGTTATAATTAAATACTGTTTCCTTAAACTGTTTCCACTCTTCTTCTACTGTGCATACTTCGTTAGGGAGTTTCTTGAATTCCTCTGTTGGGATAATTAAAACAAGTAGGAATTTCAATAAAAAGGAAGTCCAGTGACAAACAATAATTCACAAGAAGCAGAAATAGACTCAAGATGCAAGAAAGCTTGTCAAATTATCGATGAGCTGTCGCCATTGCTGTCCAAGAAGGAAATAACACTAGAGGTAAAACGGGTACTCTACAACACAATCGTTGTGCTACCACGGCCATACCTGGACTCCGGATGCAATAACAATGAGAACAATAATCTCTACTGAGATTAAATGTGTTAGACGAATGGCAGGAAACAGACTGAAAGACAAGGTCAGAAATTAAGAACGGAAAAAAAAAGTTTGGAATAATTCTCGCCCTAGAATACGTAGAGAAACAACAGATAAAATGGTTTTGCCCTGAGATATGTCAGAAAGATAAAAAAACAACACAGTGAGCCTTTAATGAAGGTTACGAGAATATCAGACTCAAGGGACGACCACGAAAAAGATGGAGTGTCGGAATATTAGAAACACTAGGAAACATAACAGTATCAGAGGTTAATACTAGAGGAAAGACTGTAAATTATATCTCCCTGTGACACTCAAACTAAAGCAAACGAGGAAGGATAAAAGGTGATGAATGTATCATTGTAGAATTCACCCAAATTCATAAAAGTAGGTAAACACAACTATTTATGAATGTCCTGGTCCCAAAGCAAACTTTGAAATAAGGCAAATTATAAGTTGTGCTTGGTCTTTAATCACGTGACTTGGTTCCGGGACTGGACATTTTTTTTTTTTATTTTAACAAGAAAACGTTGTAAGTGTAGCAGTGGAACAATTGTAGTACAGGTGAGAATGCGGAAGTGTTTTGTGAAAAAAGGTGGGGCGTGGAAAGAGGAACGATAATATCTAGGATGTAAGTATTTGAGAAGGGCACTGCTATTTGTCACCAATATTTTAGTTGATTTACTCATTTGTGTCTTTCCAGAAACACAAAGGTAGATGGGGGGCCTTGGTAGCCTAGTTGAGGAAACTTTATCTTTACCTTTACTTTTACCTTTACCTTTACATTTACATTTACCTTTACCTTTACAAAAATGTATATTCGTCTTCTATTTTACGCTCAAGTTAAAGAAAGCAACAAGATAGGTCTCAGTCGGAATAGTAAAAAAACAAACAAACAGAAATAGTGGTAAAAAAAGGAGGTGCGCGTGGCCGCGCGGTTAAAACCACTGTTCCGCTGGCTGAAAAGCCGGCGTTTGGTGTTCGAAGCCCGCGGTAGACAGAAATGACTTTTTCTATCGGGGATAAAATAAAAGTCCTGAGTCTCACACGTCGTGGCGACTGCTTGACTAAGCGGCCTTTATCCCTCGGGTTCTATCGTTGCCCCCCGACATACACCATATTATTGGTACTATGTGTCGTAGAGATAATAGTTTATCGAAAAAAAAAAAACAATGATCACCAGTATGCAACCTAAAAATAAAGGGAATCAATCTGAAACAAGTGCAGAGCGTCAAATACTTGGACACAATAATAACATCAGACAGAAGATCTTCTTCCTCTTTCCTTCTTATTTACCTTTCATCGTCGAGGGGAGATATAATTTGCGGTCTTTTGCTATTCTGTTCGCCTCTGTTGCTGTTATGTTTCCTACTGTTTCTAATATTCCGTCAATCCATCTTCTTCGTGGTCGGTCCTTCGGTCTGGTGTTCTCGAAACGTTAATTTAAAGACTATTTGTATTGTATTTTTATCTTTCTGCCTTTTCACGTGGCCAAACCATTTTATCTGTTGTTTCTTTATATATTCTATGGCAGGGATTATGCCTAGCTTTTTTCTCAGTTCTTCATTTCTTATCTTATCTCTCAGGCTGTTTCCTGCCATTCGTCTAACACATTTAATCTCAGTAGAGATTATTGTTCTCATTGTTATTGCATCTGGAGTCCAGGTATGGCCGTGGTAGCACAACGATTGTGTTGTAGAGTACCCGTTTTACCTCTAGTGTTATTTCCTTCTTGGACAGCAATGGCGACAGCTCATCGATAATTTGACAAGCTTTCTAGCATCTTGAGTCTATTTCTGCTTCTTGTGAATTATTGTTTGTCACTGGACTTCCTTTTTATTGAAATTCCTAAACTTGTTTTAATTATCTAACAGAGGAATTCAAGAAACTCCCTAACGAAGTATGCACAGTAGAAGAAGAGTGGAAACAGTTTAAGGAAACAGTAACCAACATCTCTAAAACAGTTTGTGGAACGAAGTTAAGAACAAGAGAAGGGAAAAAGAGCACACCGTGGTGGAACGAAACAATCAGAGAAGCAATTAAAGAAAAGAAGAAACTGTTAAAAAATTGGAGGGAGAACAAGAACCAAGAAAAATATGAAAAATACGCCTTAGTTCGAAAAAGAGTTAAAATTTTGATCAAAGAAGCTAAGCAAAAGAATTGGACAGAATTCGGACAAAACATGAGCAGGGACTTCAAGACAGCCACAAGAGATTTCTACAAAGCAGTAAAAGCCACAAGAGCGAGAAAAGAAAACCATGACCCTACTGAGCTGATAAATGACAAAGACGGACAACCAATATCAAACAACCAATGTATGCAACAGAGATGGAAAGAATATTTTGAAGACCTGTTAAACATACCAACTACCAATAAGACAACAAAACCACGCTAGAACTCACAAATACTGAACCCAACATCATGAAGAGGAAATCAAAGAAGAAATCAAATATGCACCAAGAAATAAAGCACCGGGGATAGATAACATACCAATAGAAATAATAGCAGTAGCAGGAGAAACAGGAATGCAATGACTGCACAGAATATTTAATGCAGCATGGCACCAACAACAAGTCCCAGAAGACTGGCAACAGGCAATCATCATACCAATATGGAAAAAGAAAGGTAGCAAAAGAGATTGCAATCAATATAGAGGTATATCTCTTCTCAGCCATGTAGGAAAGCTATACGCCAAAATCTTGGAAAAAAGGCTGAGACCAATAATAGAACCACAGTTAAGCGATTCTCAAATGGGGTTCCGAAAAAACAGAGGATGTACTGACGTACTAGTCACATTAAAACAGCTTGCAGAAAAAACGACAGAACACAATCAAAACTTATACATAGCCTTCATTGAACAGGAAAAAGCATTCGACAGAGTAAACAGAGAACAACTGTGGGAGATACTAACAACATACGGAGTAAGCCAACATCTAACCAACCTTATTAAAAGTCTCTACGTCAACAGCAGCTGCAGAGTCAGAACAGCAGCAGGCTACACAGACCACTTTGCAGTTAGATCAGGTGTAAGACAGGAGTGCGTATTATCCCCCCTACTGTTTATTACATACATGGACTATATATGCAAGCTAGCCAACCCATCAGAGACAGAGGAGATTAACGAGCTTTTATTTGCAGACGATCAGGCACTAATACATGAAACAAAAGAAGACCTACAAGAACACTTAAACAAATTCAACATCTCAGGCACAAAATACAACATGAAAATCAACATCAATAAAACAGAAGTCATGAATGTCACCAAAAATAAACAGAACATCAATATAACTATAGAAAGCAGACAACTAAAACAAGTAGAGGAATTCAAATACCTAGGAAGTCTAATGACAAACGATAATTCTCAAACAGCAGAGACAGAATCAAGATGCAACAAGGCTTGTCAAATCATTGGACAGTTGTCGCCACTATTGTCCAACAAGGAAATAACTCTGGAGGCAAAACGAGCACTATACAATCCAACGTTGTGCTACCAATGCCAGACCTGGACCCTAGATGCAAGAACAATAAGAAAAATAACCTCTGCAGAGATGAAATGTGTTAGATGAATGACAGTAAACAGTCTGAGAGATAAGATCAGAAATGAAGAACTGAGAAAAAAGCTAGGAATAGCCCCCGCCATAGAATATATAAGGAAACAACAGATACAATGGTTTGGCCACGTGACAAGGCAGAGAGAACAAAACACAACACAACGAGCCTTCAATAAACGTTGTAAGAACAACAGACCCAAGGTCGACTACGAAAAAGATGGGTCGATGGAATATTAGAAGCACTAGAAAACATAACAGCAGCAGAGGCGAACAGAAGAGCAAAAGACCGCAAATTATATCTCCCCTCGACGCTGAAAGGCAGATGAGGAAGGAAAGAAGAAGAAGTTTTTATTATCTGCTATCTATTATTATGTTCATGTTCTGTTTTTCTTTTGTGATGTTTATGACTTCTATTTTATTTATGTTGATTTTCATGTTGTATTTTGTGCCTGTACTGTTTAGCCTAGGGTGTCCGGTTAACGCAATCGATAGGCGGTTGGCTTACCACGGCAACAGCCGGGGTTCGTACCCTGGCGAGGACACCTGGGTTTTACTAATTCCCTAAAAATTAGTGGGAGCCGTGATAGCTCAGTGGTTAGTGAACTGGACTACTACGGACAAGGGGTAGGGTTCGATCCCAACCGACGGCTCCGGGTTCACCCAGCCTTAAATGGGTACCGGATTTTTTCTGGGAAAGTAAAGCAGCTCGGGCGTAATACCGACCACATTACCCCAAAAATCATGTGCTGAAGGTCTGTAAAATATAGGGTTGCTAACACCATATTTCCCTATACGCCACTTGGCGTGACGGGGGGTACTTTACTTACTTTACTGTTTAGCCTATTTAAATGTTCTTGTAGGTCTTCTATTTTTCCATGTATTCGTGCCTGATAGTCTGCAAATAGGAGCTACTTGATCACCCCTGTCTCTGAAGTTTTGGCTAACTTGCATATATAGTCCATGTATGTAATAAACAGTAGGGGGATAGTACGCAACCCTGTCTTACACCTGATCTAACTTCGAAGTGGTCTATAAGACGGAAGATGCGCCACAGAAATAACAAACAGAATAGCTCAGGCCAAAATAGCATTTCAGAAAATGAAAAACATCTTGTGCAACAAGTCAATGTCAAAAGAAGTGAGAAACAGAGTTCATCAGAGCTATATATATATATCGCCAATTCTGACCTATGGAAGCGAATCATAAACAAAAGCCAAACAAATAAAAAGACGATTTGAGGTCACAGAGATGGGTTTTCTTTGAAGAATGTTGAGAGTTCTCTGGACAGCCAATAAAGACCAGCGAGGACATTCTCAAAGAGGCCAACACAAAAAGGGTGCACCAAAGGAACATCAAACATTTTTAAAATCAACATTTTCGGAACACATCATAAGAAGAAGAACGTTGGAATACTTGGTTTCACGCGGCAAAGTCAGAGAAATCGCGACCGACAAAAGGGATAGGATACTAGATAGATCTGTGTCCTGGCACACCAAGTGGCGTATAGGGAATATGGTGTTAGTGACCATAATTTTTACAGACCTTCAGCACATGATTTTTGGGCGGTATTACGCCCGTGCCGCTTGACTTTCCCAGAAAAAAATCCGTTACCCATTTAAGGCTGGGTGAACCCGGAAGCAGTCAGTTGAGATCGAACCCTACCTCTTGTCCTTTGTGGTCCATTTCACTAACCACTGAGCTATCGCGGCTCCCAGATCTGTGTCATGCGAAGGAAAAATTAAACAACTTTTCTGGTTAAAAATGGATTGCACAGGAACTCTCAAATTTGCCAGTCTTTGTTGTCTTTGTTATCAGCATTAACTACTAAAATATCTTTCATAAAAATATTTTCTTTGACGATAAACTGAACGTTTTGTATGTGATGTCTCAATTTCAAACCACTTCCATGTTTTCATCCGTTTTAAGAATGAATGCTAGGTTCAGAACAGCTTTATCCATACAATTATTTTTTTAAAATCTCCAATAATATGACAAAAATTGCGGACGACAAAGAGGGAAGATATTAGATAGGTTGGTGTCATGGGCGCGAAAACAGTCAATAATAGAATTGATAGGATGCACTGTGGAGAATTGTAAAAGGACACGATTGTCTACGCCAAGCGGTATGGCACATGATAATACAGATGATGATTATGATGATGATGACTGTGATGATGATGAGTTGGTGTTCTTGTCTACAGCTTTGTACTTGAGCAGTGTTCTATTGTAACTCCTGAAACTCCAATGGTGGTAGAAATGTGTGCTTTTTCTAATGTTTAATGTGTACCCGTAGAGCTGCTTGTAACCTGCCGTTTTTTTTTTATTTTCAAAGAGAATTAATATCATCATCATCATGTACCGTACTTTTTGGCGAAGGCGATCATGTCTACAATTCGCTGTCCTCATTTATTTGTACCAATAAATTTTTTAACTTTGTTACCGTGTTAGCACATGAAACAATCAACTCTTTTTGTCGTCTGAGATCTTTCTTTCCTTCTATTTTGCCAGTTGTAACCAAGTAATCCGTTTTTCCCTTTCTCAAAATATGCCTGAAAAATTGTGATTGTTTCTCTCAGATGTTTCTTAGGTCGCTTTTTGTGTTAGCCTTTTTGAAGATGTTCTCTTGGGTTATTTTAGCTGTCTAGGGAACTCGCAACATTCTTCAGAGAAATCCTACCTCCTCTGTAGTCGCTAATTGTTTTTTTGTTTAATTTGATTGTCTACTGTCCATGATTCGCTTCCATAGGTCAGATGAACTTTCTTCCATCGACATAGACTAGCTGCACAAGTGTTTTTCATTTCTGAAATGCTATTTTTGCCTAATCTATTCTGCTTGTTATTTATGTTGTGCCTCTGATGTTATTAGTGTGCCCAAGTACAGGGTGTTTTTAAAGTCGCAGTGCAGTGAATTTCTACTCTCGGAAGAAAAACGTCACCAGAAATGCGGTTAACTAATGCGTCACACAAATTGTAAAATATTCAAATATACTTGACTGCTATCGGCGAGCTTATAATAGGTAATGTTGGTATTAACACAATAAAGTGCCTAAAGCATATGTTGAAAATGTCCACCACGGGCCTCAAGACATGTCGTGATTCGTCTTTCCATATTTGCGAAAACCTTCAGAATAATGTCTGGTGATATTTGTTTAATCTTGTCTACTATTTCAGTCTTTAGGTCATTAATTGGCTGCGGATTATTTTCATAAACTTTCCCCTTCAATGTCCCCACAGATAATAATCTGGGGGTGTTAGATCTGGTGAACGAGCAGGCCAGATTCCACGTGAAATAATGCGATTTGCAAATATGCTTTCTAAATAATTGAGTGTTGTTGTGGCTGTGTGTGCTGTTGCCCCATCCTGCTGAAACCAGGATTACATAATTTCCCGTTCTGTAAGGTGTTCTATGAATGGTTCCAGAATTAAAGTACGGTAACGTTCTGCATTTATTGTTTCATTAAAAAATATAGGTCCTATTATCCGCATACGACTTATAGCGCACCACACTCCGACTTTTTGATCGTAAAGCGGCACTTGATGAAATTCATGGGGGTTTTCACTGCTCCACAGCCGATTGTTCTGACTGTTCACATAACCGGATAAATGAAACCAGGCCTCATCAGTGAAAAAAGTGACGTCAAGGATGGCAGCGCCATGTTCATAAATAAAATTCTGAAATCACATGCAGTAGTTTAAACGGGATTCATAATCTCTTTCTTGGAGTTGAGACACTTCAGTTAATTTGTATGGACGATAGTGAACTACATGTTCACTTCTTAAAACCTTGTGAACAGAACTCTTAGACATTTGCACCTGTTGAGACAAGTGGTTTAAAGATGCATTTGGACTCATTGTAATTCTGTCTTGGAGTTCCATAATTTGGTCTTGTGAAATTGAAGGTCTTCCAGATCGGTATGCATCTACCACACTACCGGTTTCACGAAACTTTTTGATCAATTTTGTAACAGAATTTCGGTGAGGGACTTGTGAGTCTGGAAATTTCCTCACGAATTGTCTAATGACCTCATCCGTATATTTACCGCCATTACGAAAGACATGCTCAACCAGAAATACCCTGTTTTCAATCGTCAACACCATTTCCTTCAAGCAATGAGACAGTGAAAGTAGCGTAGTGCCTGTCCTTTACGTAAATAAAACCTTAAAGGAAGCAGCGGTTTGTTCATAAATGTGGTTTACAAAATTGTGGTACGTAGATGATGATTACGTCATTTACTGAATATTAGAAATATTCACTGCACTGCGACTTTACGAACACCCTGTATTTGACGCTCTGCATTTGTTTCACATTTATCCATTTTTATTTTTATGTTGCATGAAGTGGAGGTTTTTTTTCCCCCAAATATGACGATATATATGACTATTACTTCCTGTTTTCTTACTGTTGAGACTGAGACCTTTCTTATTGCTTTCATGTCCGCATCTTTCATATCAACAACTTTCATATCACATCTTTCATTTCCAATTCTTTCATATCCACATATTTCACATCCACATCTTTCACATATACATCTTTCATATCCACATCTTTCATATCAAAATAATACACTCAAGTGTAACTTGTAACTGCCGTATTTCCAATTGTCTGCATATTAGGCTGGATATTTCTTCTCACTCTCTGATCAGTCGTGTGGGAGGGCGGAGAGATCGCAACACCCCACATAGAATTGTAATCTGGTGTCTATTTTAAGTGAAAGGCGAGTTTCGTACCTCAAGGGACTTCGCGATTTCATCTGCTCCCAAGGAACATTTACATGATGAAAGTAGGCAGACCATATCAATGTTAATTGTATTACAATTACGAGTATAATGGAGACGAAATGTTTAAGGTTGATTTTGGACATCACTTACTTAGACATTATCACAGATGAAAAATATTGCAAAAGGAAGAAATAATCGGAGTAGATAATGATCTTTTGGCTATTCTGAAATGAAAAAAGAACACAGAATGAAATTGTTTGGTCACGTGTTTCGATCGCCTGACCTAGCAAAGACCATTCTGCAAGGAACTGTGAAAAGAGGAAGAAGGAGAAGTAGACATAGAAAGAGATGGGAAGATAACATCAAAGAATGAACAGAATCGAGTCCTAAAAAATGACTGAAGGTAGAGAGAAATGTATAAGGTTGACGAAATATGTCAGTGTCAGTGGTGTGTACGTAGTATGTCAGTATTGTGTCAGTGGTGTATCAGTAGTGTGTTAGTAGTATTCCAGTAGTGTGTCAGTGGTGTGCCAGTAGTGTGTTAGTGTCTGTCAGTGGTGTATCAGTAGTGTGTTATTGGTCTGTCATTGGTGTGTCAGTAGTGTGTCATTGGTGTGTTAGTGGTCTGTCAGTGGTGTGTCAGTAGTGTGTTAGTGGTGTATTAGTGGTGTATTAGTGGTGTATCAGTGGTGTGCCAGTAGTGTGTTAGTGGTCTGTCAGTAATGTGTTAGTGGTGTGTTATTGGTGTATCAGTGGTGTGTCAGTAGTGTGTTAGTGGTCTGTCAGTAATGTCTTGTCTTAAGGTGTATCCGTGGTGTGTTATTAATGTGTTAGTGGTGTTTCAGTGGTGTGTTATTAATGTGTTAGTGGTGTTTCAGTGGTGTATCAGTGGTGTGCTGGTAGTGTATTAGGGATGTATCAGTGGTGTATCAGTGGTGTGCTGGTAGTGTATTAGGGATGTATCAGTGGTGTGTCAATAGTGTGCCAGTAGTGTGTTAGTGATGTATCAGTGGTGTGTCATTAGTGTTCCAGTAGTGTTTTAGTGGTGTGTCAGTAGTGTGTCGGTAGTGTGTTAGTGATGTATCAGTGGTGTGTCAGTAGTGTATCAGTGGTGTATCAGTGGTGTATCAGTAGTGCGTTAGTGGTGTGTCAGTAGTGTGTCAGTGGTGTTTCAGTGGTGTTTCAGTAGTGTGTTAGCGGTGTTCCAGTAGTGTCAGTGGTGTATCAGTGACGTGTGATTAGTGTGTCATCGGTGTATCAATAGTGTGTTAGTAGTGTGTTAGTAGTGTGTCAATAGTGTGTCAGTAGTGTGTCAGTGGTGTATCAGTGGCGTGTCAGTATTGTGTAAGTATTGTATCAGTGGTGCGTCAGTAGTGTGTCAGTGGTCTGTCAGCAGTGTGTCAGGGTGTGTCAGTGGTCTGTCAGTAGTTTATCAGTAATGTGTCAGTGGTGTATCAGTAGTGTGTCAGTAGTGTGTCAGTGGTGTATCAGTGGCGTGTCAGTAGTGTCTAAGTATTTTATCAGTGGTGTGTCAGTAGTGTGTCAGTGGCGTATCAGTAGTGTGTCAGTGGTGTGTCATTGGTGTTTCTGTAGTGTGTCAGTGGTGTTTCAGTAGTGTGTCAGTGGTGTTTCAGTAGTGTATCAGTAGTGTGTCAGTAGTGTATCAGTAGTGTCCCAGTCATCCCGGATTTGTAGGGTGATTAAAAAAAAGGTTAATGAAAAGAATATTAAATTTTGAAAAAAAAAACATTTTCAAACAATTAAGACATTAAAGTTTCAGAACAGAAAACACAAACGATTAACTTTCTCTTTCAGGTAAGTGATTTATTATTTCCAATTATATTATTACATGCCGGATCTCTACATTTGGCTTCTGAGTTTTCCGAAATGCCCTTCCCTTTAAACGAGTTAATAGGCAATCCTTATGGAAAAGATGGGATTTTGTTCTCATGTGTTAAGTAAGTTCTTTTTATTCCCGGATTTTAGCCGTGCCATCCGTATATGGTTACGTGTTTTTGGTAGACTGGTTTTTGTTGATGGAGAAGGAAATAAACGAAAAACGCAAAAAGGAGAAATGTTTTTTTATAACACATCGGTGGTTCGTAAACTGTTGTGAATGTTTTGGCTACAACAACAAAATGACAGTTTCCGATACACCAACATGACTTTCACACAATCACAGTGAACATATGACTACACCCCGGCAATCACAGTGAACATATAACTACACTCCGACAATCATAATGAACATAATGACTACACCCCGACAATCACAGTGAACATATAACTAACCCCGACAATCACAGTGAACATATGACTACACCCCGACAATCACAGTGAACATATGACTACACCCCGACAATCACAGTGAACATATTACTACACCCCGACAATAACTGTGAACATATGACTACACCCCGACAATCACAATGAGCATATAACTACACCCCGACAATCACAATGAGCATATAACTACACCCCGACAATCACAATGAACATATGACTACACCCCGACAATCACAGTGAACATATAACTAACCCCGACAATAACTGTGAACATATGACTACACCCCGACAATCACAGTAAACATATGACTACACCCCGACAATCACAGTGAACATATGACTACACCCCTGACAATCACTGTGAACATATGACTACACCCCGACAATCACAGTGAACATATGACTACACCCCGACAATCACAGTGAACATATGACTACACCCCGACAATCACAGTGAACATATGACTACACCCCGACAATCACTGTGAACATATGACTACACCCCGACAATCGCAATGAGCATATAACTACACCCCGACAATCACTGTGATTCTATGTACACACAACAACAATCACTACGATTCTATGTATATACCAACACAACCACTGTGATTCTATGTACACATCACCACAATCACTGCGAATCTATGTACACATCACCACAATCACTGCGAATCTATGTACACATCACTACAATCACTGCGATTATATGTAAACACCACCACAATCACTGTGATTTTATGTACACATCACCACAATAACTGCGAATCTATGTACACATCACCACGATCACTGTGAATCTATGTACACAACACAACAATCAAAGCGATTCTGTGTGCAGACGATTACAATCACTGTGATTCTATGTACACACCACCGCAATCACTGCAATTCTATGTACACACCACCGCAATCACTGCGATTCTATGTACACACCACCGCAATCACTGCGATTCTGTGTACACATAATAAAAATCACTGCGATTCTATGCACACGACTACAATTACTGCGAATCTATGTACACATCACCACAATCACTGCGATTCAGTGTACACATAACCACAATCACTGCGATTCTATGTGCACACGACCACAATCACTGCGATTCTATGTACACACAACCACAATCACTGCGATTCTATGTACACATCACCACAATCACTGTGATTTTATGTGCACACAACTACAAACATTTGCGAATATATGTACACACCACCACAATCACTGCGATAATATGTACACACAACCACAATCCCTGCGTTTCTATGTACAAACCACTACAATCACTGCGATACTATGTACACACGACCGCAATCACCGCAGTTCTATGTAGACACCACCACAATCACTGCTATTCTATGCATACACGACCACAATCACTGCGACTCTATGTACACACCACCTCAATCACTGCAATTCTATGTACACAACATCACAATCTCTACGATTCTATGTAAACACCACCACAATCACTGCGATTCTATGTACACATGACCACAATCACTGCGATTCTATGTACACACCACCACAATTACCGTGATTCTATATATACACCAACACAATCTCTCCGTTTCTATGTACGCACCACCACAATCACTGCGATTCTATGTACAGACGACCACAATCACTACGATTCTATGTACAGACGACCACAATCACTGCGATTCTATGTATACACGACCACAATTACCGTGATTCTATATATACACCAACACAATCTCTCAGTTTCTATGTACGCACCACCACAATCACTGCGATTCTATGTACAGACGACCACAATCTCTACGATTCTATGTACAGACGACCACAATCACTGCGATTCTATGTACAGACGACCACAACCACTGCGATTCTATGTACAGACGACCACAATCTCTGCGATTCTATGTACAGACGACCACAATCACTACGATTCTATGTACAGACGACCACAATCACTGCGATTCTATGTACAGACCACCACAACCACTACGATTCTATGTACAGACGAACAAAATTGCTACGATTCTATGTACAGACGACCACAATCACTACGATTCTATGTACAGACGACCACAATCACTGCGATTCTATGTACAGACGACCACAATCACTGCGATTGTAAAATACAGACGACCACAATCACTACGATTCTATGTACAGAAGACCACAATCACTGCGATTCTATGTTCAGACGACCACAATCACTGCGATTCTATGTACACCCCACCACAATCACTGTGATTCTATATACACACCACCACAATCTCTACGATTCTATGTACAGACGACCACAATCACTGCGATTCTATGTACAGACGACCACAATCACTGCGATTCTATGTACAAACGACCTCAATCACTGCGATTCTATGTACAGACGACCACAATCACTGCGATTCTATGTACAGACGACCACAATCACTGCGATTCTATGTATACACCACCACAATCACTGCGATTCTATGTACACAACACCACAATCACTGTGATTCTATGTACACACCACCACAATCTCTACGATTCTATGTACAGACGACCACAATCACTGCGATTCTATGTACAGACGACCACAATCACTGCGATTCTATGTACAGACGACCACAATCACTGTGATTCTATGTACAGACGACCACAATCACTGCGATTATATGTACACACCACCACAATCCCTGTGATTCTATGTACACAACACCACAATCTCTGCGATTCTATGTATAGACGACCACAATCACTGTGATTCTATGTACACACCACCACAATCACTGTGATTCTATGTACACACCACCACAATCACTGTGATTCTTTGTACACAACACCACAATCTCTGCGATTCTATGTACACACCACCACAATCACTGTGGTTCTATGTACACACCACCACAATCTCTGCAATTATATGTACACACCACCACAATCACTGTGATTATATGTACACACCACCACAATCACTGTGATTCTATGTACACAACACCATATTTTTCTGCGATTCTATGTACAGACGACCACAATCACTACGATTCTATGTACACACCACCACAATTACTGTGATTTTGTAAATGCATCATCACTCTGGTCGTGATTCCATAAACACTATGCAATAATCAGTTTTTTTTCAATTCCTTAAATTGAACCTTAGCTCTCAATGGTTACATAAACTGAACCACAGCTCTGATTTGTTTCATAAACTGAAACACAGCTCTCACTTGTTCCATAAATATAGCCACTGTTCTCACTTGTTCATAAATCTAACCTCAGCTCTCACTTCTTCATAAACTGAATATCAGCTCTAACTTGTTCCATAAACTTAACTTCAGCTCTCCTTTGTTTCATAAATCTAACCTCAGATCTCACTTGTTCACAAACTGAACCTCAGTTCTCACTTGTTCCATAAATCTAATCTCAGCTCTCACTTGTTCCATAAATCTAGCCTCAACTTCCACTTGTTCCATAAATCTAGCCTCAACTCTCACTTGTTCCATAAATCTAACCTAAGCTCTCACTTGTTCCATAAATCTAACCTCAGCTCTCACTTGTTCCATAAATCTAGCCTCAGCTCTCACTTGTTCCATAAATCTAGCCTCAACTCTCACTTGTTCCATAAATCTAGCCTCAGCTCTCACTTGTTCCATAAATCTAACCTCAACTCTCACTTGTTCCATAAATCTAGCCTCAGCTCTCACTTGTTCCATAAATCTAACCTCAACTCTCACTTGTTCAATAAATCTAACCTCAACTCTCACTTGTTCCATAAATCTAACCTCAGCTCTCACTTGTTTCATACATCTAACCTCAACTCTCACTTGTTCCATACATCTAGCCTCAGCTCTCACTTATTCCATAAATCTAACCTCAGCTCTCACTTGTTCCATAAATCTAACCTCAGCTCTCACTTGTTCCATAAATCTAACCTCAGCTCTCACTTGTTCCATAAATCTAGCCTCAGCTCTCACTTGTTCCATAAATCTAACCTCAGCTCTCACTTGTTCCATACATCTAGCCTCAGCTCTCACTTGTTCCATAAATCTAACCTCAGCTCTCACTTGTTCCATAAATCTAACCTCAGCTCTCACTTGTTCCATAAATCTAACCTCAGCTCTCACTTGTTCCATAAATCTAACCTCAGCTCTCACTTGTTCCATAAATCTAACCTCAGCTCTCACTTGTTCCATAAATCTAACCTCGGCTCTCACTTGTTCCATTAATCTAACCACAGGTCTCACTTGTTCCATTAATCTAACCTCAGTTCTCACTTGTTCACAAACTTAACCTCACCTCTCTTTTGTTCCATAAATCTAGTCTCAGCTCTCACTTTTTCACAAACTGAACCTCAGCTCTGACTTGTTCCATAAATCTAGCCTCAGCTCTCACTTGTTTCACAAACTTAACCTCAGCTCTGACTTGTTCCATAAATCTAGCCTCAGCTCTCACTTGTTTCACAAACTGAACCTCAGCTCTCACTTGTTCCATAAATCTAGCCTCAGCTCTCACTTGTTCCATAAATCTAACCTCGGCTCTCACTTGTTCCATTAATCTAACCACAGCTCTGACTTGTTCCATAAATCTAGCCTCAGCTCTCACTTGTTTCACAAACTTAACCTCAGCTCTGACTTGTTCCATTAATCTAACCTCAGCTCTCACTTGTTCACAAACTTAACCTCAGCTCTCTTTTGTTCCGTAAATCTAGCCTCAGCTCTCACTTGTTTCACAAACTTAACCTCAGCTCTGACTTGTTCCATTAATCTAACCTCAGCTCTCACTTGTTCACAAACTTAACCTCAGCTCTCTTTTGTTCCATAAATCTAGTCTCAGCTCTCACTTTTTCACAAACTGAACCTCAGCTCTGACTTGTTCCATAAATCTAGCCTCAGCTCTCACTTGTTTCACAAACTTAACCTCAGCTCTGACTTGTTCCATTAATCTAAGTAAGAGAAGTAAGATGACGGAGAAAAAGAAGAGACAGAAGAATAGAAGAAAGCTAATTCGCAGAAAAGTTGTGTTCAGATTTTCCTGGATAGACTGTACTCAACAAACTATTAGAGGGCGGTTATCAATTGCAGTCAGAAAATAGATTCAGCTTCTCATTATGACGAATAGGTTAAAACACACATCGATTAGATAACCACTTACCAGCGTGCTCTAAAGAAACATAATAAAGAATTACGACCAGTAACAGAGAGCGCGTACAACTTAAATGGTTGGGCCACCTGGTCAATGAATCCCTCACTAATCACCATCAAGGGAGTTCTTCTCGAGAATGCATGGAAAAATATCAAGAGAAAGACTTAGAAGAAGATGGATAGATGCAGTGATAGAGACATCTAACAACAAAGGAAGATCACTAATTCAGACAGTTCGAGCAGCTCAAGAACGACAAATGATATAAACCACGACACCTTTTCGGTATCAGTGAGAAAGAGAAAAGAAGAACAGAGAGCGCATATTTACAGCAAACCTTTGTAATATTTTCTCGTTATAAACGTAACGATTTTGTCAAAACAATGCTAACAGATCCAATAGTTGCATTTTTATATTGAAACAAATAGCTTCGAACATGGCGTTTCAAATATAAATAAACATAACTAATTAGCTCTGAAGTGGCGTAACGAAGCAGATTTATTCAAATATGCTTTTGTAAGGGTATATTAAGGTGACGAGACTGTCACTTAAACAAGAAGAAAATTAAAACTGTACGGACATGGTATAAGATATACAGGGCCTTTGTAATACCATTTTGCAGGGCACAGTTGCAGGCAAGAGATGACTGATCAGAGAAATCGGTGGAATGGCAACATCAGAAAATGGACAATGTTAACTTTCGTCATGTTTTAGAGAGCAGCTCCTAATGGACAATGTTAACTTTCGTCATGTTTTAGAGAGCAGCTCCTAATGGACAATGTTAACTTTCGTCATGTTTTAGAGAGCAGCTCCTAATGGACAATGTTAACTTTCGTCATGTTTTAGAGAGCAGCTCCTAATGGACAATGTTAACTTTCGTCATGTTTTAGAGAGCAGCTCCTAATGGACAATGTTAACTTTCGTCATGTTTTAGAGAGCAGCTCCTAATGGACAATGTTAACTTTCGTCATGTTTTAGAGAGCAGCTCCTAATGGACAATGTTAACTTTCGTCATGTTTTAGAGAGCAGCTCCTAATGGACAATGTTAACTTTCGTCATGTTTTAGAGAGCAGCTCCTAATGGACAATGTTAACTTTCGTCATGTTTTAGAGAGCAGCTCCTAATCGGGAAAGTTGGAGGAAAATTATGTAGACGCCATAAAGGGTGTCCCAACGGCCGCCAGGGTTACAGGATTGATAATGATGATGATGCTGATGATGATGCTGACGATGATGATAACGATGATAATGATCAATGATGATCTATCTATCTATCTATCTATCTATCTATCTATCTATCTATCTATCTATCTATCTATCTATCTATCTATCTATCTATCTATCTATCTATCTATCTATCTATCTATCTATCTATCTATCTATCTATCTATCTATCTATCTCGTTCGCCTGAAATATTGTCTATATCTACAATGTCGTTTCCTGTAAAAATTTGACTGTCTTTTGTAATTCTTGCAGTGGCCCATATAGTTTTGTCTGTAGTGTTGTATCTATGGGCCAATGGATTTTCCTCAGTCTACTATATTCAGTGCAGTCTTGAAGTATGTGTTCAGCAGTCTGGGGTGCCTGTCCACATGTACAAGTAGTTGAGGTGCAGATCTTGAATTTTGTATACATGTGGTTATTATTATTGGTTATTGGTTATGGAAGGCCTCGGTATCACAGCAAACGAATTAAAATCCATAATTGCTCAACCGCCCGTGCCAGTGGAATCATCCGAATTACTAATTCATCTCCCAAACAAAGAAAGGTAACTGTAGTCCCCATCGTAGCAGTCTCAGCACAAGCCAAAAGACATAAGGCGAAACCGCGCAGAAAGTGAACACAGCCAACTGTTCCCTGTCATAGATATCATCATTCATCGTAAACAAGCGGGATATCGAAGCAGGATCAAAACGGATGAGACACACAGCTCACGGTGTGCACAGAGCACTTAACTCAGTAGCTCCTGCAACAAGCCGGACTTGGAATATGAGGAAACTGCAAGAAGGAACACTTTTCAGACATAGCCTTCAATGGTTCACATGTGACTATGGAGTCGATTGTATCCTGCTCTGAGGCGTATAATGATAATTTGTTCATATCTATTTATATTATGAAAGGCATCCTGATTTGGGGCGTGGGGTCCTCTGATTGATTTGATTATCTGTTTCTTGTGATGGTATGTAACTGGTGTATCTAGGTGTGTGCCTGTTGAACCTTCCTTTGCCAACTGATCTGCTTTCTCATTTCCTGGTATTCCACAGTGAGATGGGATCCACTGCAGGGCAACCCTGTGGTGCTTGCAGAGTTCAGTCTATAAGGTCTGTAGATGTGATAATTTTCTGGATTGTAGTGCCTGGAGTATTGATCTTGCATCTGTCAAAAACACTACAGGCTGTGGGCTAAGATTACTGTTCAGCAGTTTTTCTATTGCCAACTTTATTGCTTGTATTTCTGCATCATAATTGTGACAATATTTGCCTGTTGCTATTTTATTCATATCTCTAATGTTATTTGGGTACTCTATATATGCACCTGCTCCCCCATTCTTTATTGCATTCTGTGCTGATCCATCTGTGTACACACGGATCCATAGGTCTTGTGGGTATTCTTCATCCAGGAAACTGAGAGTTATTGTTTTTCGCCGTATACTATTCTGTTCCTCTTTGTCAACTATTCCTTTCACTTTTGTCCGTATTTGTATTGATAATCCTGATTCCTCTGTCCAGGGAGTCTGTTCTGGTATGGGCAGTAGGGGGTTAACAACTCTTGGCATGTCTGGTGTTTGTCTACAAATACGCTTGGCTTGGTGGATAAACTCCTTCTTTTAAGTCGTCCCATTGCAAGATTTTGGAATCGGTCCTTCATTGGATGTCTCTGCATGCATGAACATTTTTCTGGCCGTATCAACGCCGTTGTGTCCTTCCGTTCTCTCAGTGCTGATATCCTCCACAATTTCTCCTTCTCCAATATTGGTGTTGATTTCATTGCTCCTGTGATAACACTAAGTGCCTGATTTGTACTTTATTAATGATGATGATGATGATGACAATGATGAGGCTGATGACGACGATTATGATGCTGATGGTGACCTAATAATATGGCTTTGTAGAATACAATGATGAGTCGTCATCAGGTTGCATGTCCTCTATCCGTTGCATTCACCACAGCTCGCCTGAAAGAATCTGTCTCTGGCCAGATCTCCTACTTCTTCTTTCGTCATGTTCATGGTCTCTTTGATGTCTTCAAACCATCTTCTTCTTGGTCTGCCCCTGATGCGTTGACCCGGAACCATGCTTTCCATTATTGTTCTTTTCCGCCGCTGTGTCTTTTAAATGTGGCCATAGTATTTTTATTTCTCCTCAGAATGGTGTTTAGAAATCATCTATTTGTAATGTTTAAGACTTTTAATATGTTTTCATTGCTCTTTTTTCACCCAAGGTTTCTAAAGGATTTTTCTGTAACATTTTGTTTCGAATGAATCTATTTCCTTCCTTACTGATTGCTAAATAAAGAGAATGACTAATAAAAATAAAAAAGCCACAGAAAATGGATGCATTGCAGACAAAAAAGGAAAAATGCTAACAGACAATAAAGATATAATAGATAGATGGCAGGAATATTTAACAGAACTATTCAATGATCCAAGGGGCAAGAAACCAATTATAAAATGTACATCAGGCTATAAAATCTTAAAATCTGAGGTGGAGCAATAAAAACAATGAAAAAGGGAAAAGCAGCAGGACCTGACAGCATACAGATAGAGATGATACAGGCACTAGAAGATTTTGGCATTGAAGTGATTACAGACATATGCAACGACATATACCACACAGGATACATACCAAATGAACTAAAAACATCAACTTTCATTGCATTGCCTAAAAAGAATGGTGCAGTTGAATGCAGTGACTTTAGAACAATAAGCCTAATGAGCCATGTTACAAAAATCTTGCTAAAAGTTATACAAGGAAGGATTCAGAATAAAATCAATACTGAATTAGATGAGCAGCAATTTGGATTTAGGAAAAATAGCGGGATAAAAGAAGCCATATTTTGCATGAGAACATTAATCGAAAAGTACACAGAAGTAAACAAACCAATATATGCCTGCTTCATAGACTACACCAAAGCTTTTGATAGAGTACACCACAAACAACTTATAGAATGCCTAATAGAGATACATCTAGATAACATGGACATACGACTAATATGTAATCTATACTGGGAGAAAACAGCAATAATAAAATATAACAAAGAGAACTCTACACCCATTGATATAAAAAGAGGAGTAAGACAGGGATGTATCCTATCACCAAGCTTGTTCAACCTATCTTCTTCTTCTTCTTCTTTCCTTCCTCATCTGCCTTTCAGCGTCGAGGGGAGATATAGTTTGCGGTCTTTTGCTCTGCTGTTCGCCTCTGCTGCTGTTATGTTTCCTAGTGCTTCTAATATTTCATCGATCCATCTTTTTCGTGGTCGACCCTTGGGTCTAGTGTTCTCACAACGTTTGTTGAAGGCTCGTTGTGTTGTGTTTTGATCTTTCTGCCTTGTCCCGTGCCCAAACCATTTTATCTGTTGTTCCCTTATACATGCTTTAGCGGGGGCTATTCCTAGCTTTTTTCTCAGTTCTTCATTTCTGATTGTATCTCTCAGACTGTTTACTGTCATTAGTCTAGCAAATTTCATCTCAGTAGAGGTTATTTTTCTTATTGTTCTTGCATCTAGGGTCCAGGTTTGTTCAATCTATACACTGAGCAAATCTTTAAAATCATCACACAGATGCCAAGCCAACAAATTAATGGAAAGATAATCAATAACCTAAGATATGCTGACTATACTGTACTTCTAGCACAAAATCCTAAAGATCTACAACTATTAATTAATGTAATAAACATGACAAGCACCAAATATGGACTAGATATGAATATTAAAAAGACTAAAACTATGATCATAAACAAAGAAAATTCTCAAAACCCACAAGTGGGTATCAAAGTTGAAGGAATAGACCTGGAGACAGTTCAGAACTATAACTACCTTGGTCATACTATAACCAGTGATGGAAAATGTTAAACTGAAATAAACAAAAGAATAGGATTGGTAAAAAGTAATTTTAATGCCATGAAAAATATGCTAACATCAAAACAAATAACACCAGGGCTAAAACTAAGAATATCAAAATGTTACATCTTCTCAATATTCCTATATGGTGAAGAAACATGGACATTAGACAAGAAAACAGAACAAAGAATTGAAGCCTTTGAAATGTGGATATATATATATATATATAAGAATAGGTAGAATTGGATGGAAAGAAAAGAAAACAAACGATGAAATCTTAAAACAACTAAAAATGAAAAGAGAACTACTAAACACAATTCAAACAAGACAAATGCGATTTTTGGGCCATGTTAAAAGACACAACAGCCTACTAAAAGTAATCTTGGAAGGGAAAATACAAGGTAAAAGAGGCAGAAGCAGACCAAGACTAACATGGACGAGTAACATCAAAATATTGACAAATCAGCCTTTGAGAACCTGCACCATCAAAGCAAGAGACAGAGGAGAATGGCGCTCCATGGTAGCCAACTTTCGTTGCGGATATAGCACTCGATGATGATGAGGATTGTTTGCGAGAATATCCATGATTCACCACCATGTGCTGCTATCGGGAAGATACTTGTCCTCAGTCATTTTAATTTTATTGCCACATGTTCTTCATCTCGTTTATTTATTTATTTTTTTTTTACTAATCCTAATCTTCTTGTTCTCTCTTACCAGTAGTCTCCATTGTTGGATACTACAGACCCCAGATATTCATAGTTTGTTACACTTTCAAGTTCTTCACTGTTGATGATAATTTGGTAGTTAGCCTTTTGCTTTGTCAACAAACATTATCTTGGTTTTCTGTATGTTTAAAGAGAGGTTTTGCTCTTCACTGTGTTTTTAACTCACTCAATATTATCTATTTCAATTCTTTTTAGCTGTTTGAGAGGAGGACTGTGTCATACGAATGTCTTGAGTTCTGGAATGATGTTGGCATTTATTGTGAAAGGGTCGACCTTCACAAATCTGTCATAGTTTATGACATTTCTTATGATGTTCCCAGCATAGATGTTGGACAGGTATGGAGAGATGATGCATCCCTGCCTCACCCAACTTCCAACCATTTTGCTGTTTCTCTCGCACAAAACACATAGTAAAGTAACAGTAAAAAGTCCCCGTCATGCCAAGTAGCGTATAAGGAATATGATGTTAGTGACCATCAATTTTACAGACCTTCAGCACACGATTTTTGGGGTAATGTGGTCGGTATTATGCCCGTGCCGCTTTACTTTCCCAGAAAAAAATCCGGTACCCATTAAAGGCTGGGTGAATCCGGAAGCCGTCGGTTGGGATCGCACCCTACCTCTTGACCTTTGTAGTCCAGTTCACTAACCACTGAGCTATCGCAGCTCCCAAATTGATTTAAACTAAACTAATAAACTAAACTAAATTAAACGAACCTAAAGTAAACTAACCTAAAGTAGACTAAACTAAATTAAACGAAACAAAACTAATAAACTAAACATCACCTTTAAGACCCGACTGGCTACTAATCTTTTATTCTGTGGTTTTCCAGTACACAGAAACCTGCAAATCTTTACGTTTCCCTTTGGTATACACAGTTCGATAAATTTCACGAAAAAAAAAACTTTTTTCAGCATCCAAAAATTCTAGACGTCCATGGAAGCACTAGTGGCAGCCGTGATAGCTCAGTGGTTAGTGAACTGGACTACAAAGGACAAGGGGTAGTATTCGATCCCAACCGATGGCTTCCGAGTTCACCAAACCTTAAATGGGTACCAGATTCTTTTCTGGGAAAGTAAAGCAGCACGGGCGTAATACCGACCACATTACCCCAAAAATCATGTGCTGAAGGTCTATAAAATATAGGGTCACTAACACCATATTCCCTATACGCCACTTGGCGTGACGGGGGTACTTTACTTTTATGTAAGCACTAGTGGAATAATTTGGAACGTTACGAAGCCGAGGCTTTGCATTTCTTAGAGCGATCAGATAACTGAATTGAGCAAAGGGACAAAACCTTAGAAAACCGCATACGTTTTTAATATCAGACACATTAGATTGGGGGCCTCGGTAGCCTAGTGGGGAAAACCACCCGACAGGGCTACCGACGTTTGGACAACCCGTGTTCGATTCCCGCTGGAAGCAGTGTGAATTTACTCGTGGTTGGAAAAAAAAACCTCCGCGGTCGACCCAGCCGCTGGCAGAAATTGTACCAGGGTAGTACTCTGGGAAGGTAAGGAATGCCACCTCGCGTCGTGAGTTTCGATGCTTGAAGCGACACTATCCATAAAATCCAAACACTTCTGGATAGGCAGCCGTGTACATATGAGTGAAAGCTCGCGTGCTATGATGCCGATTCAAGACTTGCACTTTGCCTTTAATTGTACCTTTACATCAGATCAAATGACAAGACACAGAAATGATACACTGAAGCAGAGAACAAATCTACCCACAGTGGAAGAAATGGTTAGCTAGAGGCAAATTGAATGATAAGACAGACTGTTCTGAAACCAACTACAAGTATTACCAAACAAGCTCTCACCTGGAATCCACATGGAAGATGAAACAGGGAAAACCTAAAACAAAGACCACCGAAGAAGGCTTACACCTGAAATAGATTATAAGGCTAAAGGGCAGAAAGGACCAGAGAGCTCTGGGCAAAGGTAGGTAGCACCGACACCTGATCTTTGGGCCAAGATCTGGGAATCTTTTGACAGTGAGTATCGGTAACCTCTCAAAGTGGCCAACACAAAAAGGGAGCTCATAAAAAACATCAGAAAGAAACAATCAATATTTTTAGGGCACATCATGAAAAGAGGAAAGTTGGAATACTTGGTTACAACTGGCAAAATAAAATGAAAGAGAGATCACAGACGACAAAGAGAGAAAATACTGGATAGCTTGGTGTCATGGCATGGAAAACAGTCAACAACAGAACTGATACGATGCACTGTAGATATAAGATTGTGGAAGGACATGATCGCCTACGCCAACCGGTCTGGCACATGATAATGATGAGCACCGGTACCCTTTTCCCCGAAAATAGCGTACTGCCTTTGCTTCATGGAAAGTGAAAAGGCAAGAATAGAAAGAAGAGAATTGAATAGGTAATCGAGGTTCAGCTGTATTTATAATTTTTATCAAGTAGCGTGGGTTTTAAAGATTAACTTCTCATACAAATAAAATACAACATGAAAATCAACATCAACAAAACAGAAGTCATGAATGTCGCCAAAAATAAACAGAATATCAACATAACTATAGAAGGCAGACACCTAAAACAAGTAGAGGAATTCAAATACCTAGGAAGTTTATTGACAAACGATAATTCCCAAACAACAGAGATAGAATCAAGATGCAACAAAGCTTGTCTAATCATCGGACAGTTATCACCACTATTGTCCAACAAGGAAATAACTCTGGAGGCAAAACGAGCACTATACAATACAATCTTCATCCCAACGTTGTGCTCCCAATGCCAGACCAGGACCCTAGATGCAAGAACAATAAGCAAAATAACCTCTACAGAGATTAAATGTGTTAGACGAATGACAGGAAACAGTCTGAGAGATAAGATCAGAAATGAAGAACTGAGAAAAAAGCTAGGAATAGCTCCGCCAAAGAATATATAAGGAAACACCAGATAAAATGGTTTGGCCACGTGACAAGGCAGAAAGATCAAAACACAACACAACGAGCCTTCAGCAAACGTTGTGAGAACACCAGACCCAAGGGTCGACCACGAAAAAAATGGATGGATGGAATATTAGAAGCACTAGGAAACATAACAGCGGGAGAGGCGAACAGAAGAGCAAAAGACCGCAAATTATATCTCCCCTCGACGCTGAAAAGCAGAGGAGGAAGGAAAGAAGAAGAAGTTAACAGATTCCTAGAACGAATTGTGCACGAATAACAGGGTGATACTGTTTATCAATGGTTGATCGATGGCTTGACAAGCTGTCATTGTAAAAAGTATTGTTATGGAAACAGAGCCATAGATTTTAGAAGCAGTGATCTCCGCAATATTTGGCACGCAAGGTTTCTGTTTTTGAGATTGTGGTTCTGCCCTATGTGCCGTCTTCGGCTCGAAAGGACAATAGATAGATAGACAGATAGATAGATAGATAGATAGATTAGATAGATAGATAGATAGATAGATAGATAGATAGATAGATAGATAGATAGATAGATAGATAGATAGATAGATAGATAGATAGATAGATAGATAGATAGATAGATAGATAGATAGATAGATAGATAGATAGATAGATAGATAGATAGATAGATAGATAGATAGATAGATAGATAGATAGATAGATAGATAGATAGATAGATAGATAGATAGATAGATAGATAGATAGATAGATAGATAGATAGATAGATAGATAGATAGATAGATAGATAGATAGATAGATAGATAGATAGATAGATAGATAGATAGATAGATAGATAGATAGATAGATAGATAGATAGATAGATAGATAGATAGATAGATAGATAGATAGATAGATAGATAGATAGATAGATAGATAGATAGATAGATAGATAGATAGATAGATAGATAGATAGATAGATAGATAGATAGATAGATAGATAGATAGATAGATAGATAGATAGATAGATAGATAGATAGATAGATAGATAGATAGATAGATAGATAGATAGATAGATAGATAGATAGATAGATAGATAGATAGATAGATAGATAGATAGATAGATAGATAGATAGATAGATAGATAGATAGATAGATAGATAGATAGATAGATAGATAGATAGATAGATAGATAGATAGATAGATAGATAGATAGATAGATAGATAGATAGATAGATAGATAGATAGATAGATAGATAGATAGATAGATAGATAGATAGATAGATAGATAGATAGATAGATAGATAGATAGATAGATAGATAGATAGATAGATAGATAGATAGATAGATAGATAGATAGATAGATAGATAGATAGATAGATAGATAGATAGATAGATAGATAGATAGATAGATAGATAGATAGATAGATAGATAGATAGATAGATAGATAGATAGATAGATAGATAGATAGATAGATAGATAGATAGATAGATAGATAGATAGATAGATAGATAGATAGATAGATAGATAGATAGATAGATAGATAGATAGATAGATAGATAGATAGATAGATAGATAGAATGTTTATCGCATAATTATTTTCTATCAAATATCATACCCAGAGCCAAACGTTACTTGTTAAACTGCCAATCTGAAAGTTTCTTATTGCTTACATAAACTGCCTCCATCCATAAGTTTGTTATGTAGGGATTTCTTGCTCACATTGTCTTATCTGTCACCCCTTCACCACCCTCCGTGAGCACTGCCATCCATTGTTGTTCCTTCAAAACCATTATAATGTTTAATAACTTAGGTCCGATTTGTTTTATTAACACAGGCTGCCTTTTTTTAAGTTTTATTTATTCATTCATTTTTAATATGTTTTTTTTTTACTTTGTCAAGAAGGATTCTGCTTCTCGTAGAATGTCGTATCAAACTCGATTTTAGATGATTGAGTTAGTGTTTACGTCACATACCGATGGCAGGAGACATGGGCGCAGCCACCCTGGTGGAACGTAGAAGTTGAGGAAGCTTGGCGGAGCAAGAGACAAACGGCCAAGACATGGCAGAAAGCTAAAAAGAATGGAAGAGCACAACCTGAGCTCTTGAAGCGGCTGAAAGTAGAGGTCGAACAAAAAATGATGCACTTTAAACTATGTGCTAAGCAGGCTAAGGATGCCAAATGGGATGACGTCTGTTAAAAAGTGTGCTCAGAAAAATCGCTAGCCACATTCTGCGGCCTTCAGCAGAGCATGAATGGCACAACACGACACAGAGACATACCAGACTTTCAGAACACAGGCCGGATATGGCACACATCTGATGAGAGCAAAGGGAAGGCCCTGCTTGCCCGCTATATTGAACAGACGGACCAAAGAAATGATGCTGTAAGAATGAGGATACGGGGATCGCTGTCAAAATTGTGTAAGGATGTAGTGCTGGAAGAAGATCTCACAATCACAACCGATACCATTCGCATGACACTTAAAAGGTCACACAACACTGCTCCTGGTCCAGATGGTGTTCGGTATGATGACACAGGCGATTTAGCTGACGACGACTTGATAAAACTGGCCAATGAGTTTAATGCCAGTATTCGGAGTGGCCAGATTAAGGAGGAGTGGTTGCACAGCTACTTACTACCGCTACTGAAGCCAAATAAGGACCATTCTCAGATCAGTGCCTACAGAATTATCACAATGCAGAGCACTGCGGGGAAGCTGATGGAGAAAATAGTTGCCCGTGTCCTCACCTGTCACCTTGAACAGACACGCGTATTCCCACCCACACTCGGAAGTTATAGATATAACAAAGAGACATGGCTCAACGCGGCAGTCTTTGCTTATGACGTCTTCGAAGGCTTCCACAGACGAGAGGAGAAATGTGCTGCTGCTATAGATCTGGAGGATGCATACAACAGGGTACCATTTGAGTATCTCATGCATATGCTCATCAAACTGGCGGTGCACTCCTTCCTCATTAGATGGATCACCGCGGCACTGTTTCAGAGGAAGGTGGAACTCAGATGTGGAAGTTGGTCTTCCGAGCCAACATCCATTTGCCCAGGGCTGCCACAAGGCTCACCATTGTCACCAGTTCTATTTAAGGTGCACACAATAACGATCACGGAACAACAGCTGGATGGGAGGGGAAGAACTATGACTTTTGCTGATGATATTCTGGTAAATCGACAGGGAAGAGACAGACGGGGAATCGCCTCCACAATGCAAGACGAACTCGATCGCATTTCTTCCTGGTGTGGGGTTTCAGGTGCCTTGATTAATCCTAATAAAGCATCAGTTTCATGGTTCTCCCTTAACAAACATATCGTTAATACGACCACACCGGTAGTACGAATGGGAGCTGATGAGGCGACCAGGGACATGTTGATGACTACCTCGGAGTTAAGTTTAATCGCAGCCTGTGTTTTCGGGACCACGTCGACAATGTGATAACAAAATCCCGCAAAGGATTAGTCGCCATGAAGGTCATGGCAGCTGCCAACATCGAGCAGAGGCTACTTATTCTTCTGTTCCAGGGATTAGTCCTCGCACCAATCGAGTATGCCCTGGGAATTCTTACTGTCAGTACGACTCAAATTGATAGGCTGGAGAAAATACAAAATGAAGCCATGCGCATTATCTTGGGATTTACAAGGGAAACTCCCTGTGTAGCAATGAGGTATCTTCTTGACTTTCCAACCATGGATGACAGAATCAAGATCTGGAGAGCACAAGCATACCTGAAGATTAGTACAGATAAAGAGCATCCATTGCACCACGTGCTCAACACAGGGAAAGGTGCCAGGCTAAAAAGAGGAAAATCATAGGTGGGCCGAGCAGAAGATGTCATGAAACAGGTTTGTGGGCTTACTAATATCAGCGTTGGTAAGGAGTGGATACCGGTGCCTACGTCTTTCAAGGGGACTTTCTCATGTATTGTCACACTCGACAGGAAAAGTAGGGAACAGTACTCAATCGTGGTTAATGTTGAGGTCAACGGTCTCATCTGCGATAACACCGATAAGAAAGCTGCAGTCATCTATACAAACGGATCTGTAAGACGACACCAAAGAAGTGCATGGGCATTTACAGCACGCTCGGCAGGCAGAATAGTCTACGAAGACAGTGGTGCATACGTCATGACCACGAGTAGCACGACAATGGAGGTGATGGCAGTGACCAAGGCATTCAAATGGTTAGAGTCACAAGACTACACCCACGCATGTATACTGAGTGATTCGATGAGCATGATAAAAAAAGTGGAGGCGGGCTCAGTACGCAAACAATGGGTAGAGTCGTTGCAGAAATCCAAAATACGTAAGGTCACCTTTGTCTATGTCCCTGGACATGCGGGAGTACGGGGGAATGAAAGAGCGGACAGCTTGGCTAGCTGTGCTGTCGTTAAGGACGGGCAACCAATGGATCGGGCGGACATCATCAATGCCCTCCGAGATGTGGAAAGAGCACAGGACTTCGACAAACACAGATCCACGTCACTTCTTCGGATGATGGAAATGGGAGTTAAGATGGGCACAGCCGGAAATGAGAAACTTAGTGGCCGTGTAAGAAGAGATATCATCCAACATAGAACTGGATTCGTCCGTCGCTGGACACTGCGGGAAATGCTGAGGAGGGGATCTGAGCACCTATGGACATGTTCGGAGTGCAATGATGATGACCCGCAAATAACTCAATAACTCAATAACTGATGTGTTGCAATAGATGTTTTTATGTGTATGTATGTGTATGTATGTGTGCTTGCCTATATGTGTGTTCATACCGTCACGTTCCTAATGTGATACTGATAATTAACGCGTAGAAAATCAAAAGTTTTCTTAAACACTACAAAAGTAACGCATTAAAAAAATTAATGATTAATGCTTTATAAAAATAGAAAAACTAAAATCCAAACGACTTCAACTGAATGCTGCCTCGTACATTAAATTTAATTCGTTCCATAACGCTGTTCAAATCATAAATGACTGGAAGTCCGAATCAATTTTCTCATTACAAATAATGATGAATTATTATAATTCGTTCTCAGACCTTAAACAGTACTTACATTGATAAATCTAAACAGCAAATACACATAATTTATGGTAAAAATAATATAATTAAATGTCATCAAAATTAATAAAATCATGAAAACATTAAATAAAAACGCACACACTTTATACTAAAACAACACTTACATTCACTGTGACTAAGTGAAGAGTGCCATGTTTGACAGGTGAAGATGTAGAGAAAGATTACTTTTTGAAAGAGGAGTTCCATACCATAAACACGCTAAATAACCGTACTTCATGTGCTCTCTCTCTCTCTCTCTCTCTCTCTCTCTCTCTCTCTCTCTCTCTCTCTTTCTTTCTCTATCTCTCCTGACTCTTATCACTACTGGTTGGTGATTTTGGTTCACTTTCCCTCTTTTCTAGATCCCAGCTGTACGTTTACCGCTTTCGTGCTTCGTGATGTGTTTCTGTTTCACTTTGCTGCGTCGAGACTTCAACCTTCCTCTTAGACTTCGAATTATTAGAATTACAACAGTTCAGTATATTCGTTTGTTTGCGTCCGCCAGCTTTTATATCTCTAGTCAAGTATCGAGTGACTGATTTTTGCATGAACATCGCTTTTTCCTATTTTCTACACCGGCAGCCATGAGCTCAGGTGTCCCTTGCCAAACATGCAGATATTCTCCGACTTCAGGGGTACTCTCATTTTTATCGACGAGAGTTTGAACGTTTTGGGTACATTTTTTTTCTATTAATTTTGCCCAGACAGCGACCATTTTTCGCCTACTCTTTACGATTTCCAACTGCAAGAAGAATTCTTTAACGTGCACAGAATGCACAAGGCACATCTTGCTTCGTTTTGCCGTTATCCGATAGGGCTAGGCATCAGATATCAGAGTAGAGTCAAGCCACGATGAAACCAAGAATTCAAATTTTGGGGGTCAATTTTCCAACCGCTTCTGGTGGAATCGATCCTGGAACTTTCCTGTCCAGAGGTCGGTGTCTTACCTCTAGACCACCTTGCCCTCCAAAGTTCAGTATGTTCCAACTCAAGTCACAAAATAGAACATTTAAAGAAAGACAAATAAAACGTACATCAGGTTACATATTTTTAAAAACAGAAAGTAGTCAACATATTTTTCATAACAGAAAGTAGGCAACATATTTTTAATAACAGAAAGTAGTCAACATATTTTTCATAATAGAAAGTAGGCAACATATTTATTTTAATGACAGACAGTAGTCAACATATTTTTAATAACAGAAAGTAGTCAACATATTTTTCATAACAGAAAGTAGGCAACATATTTATTTTAATGACAGACAGTAGTCAACATATTTTTAATAACAGAAAGTAGTCAACATATTTTTCATAACAGAAAGTAGGCAACATATTTATTTTAATGACAGACAGTAGTCAACATATTTTTAATAACAGAAAATAATCACATATTTTTAATAACAGAAAGTAGGCAACATATTTATTTTAATGACAGACAGTAGTCAACATATTTTTAATAACAGAAAGTAGTCAACATATTTTTCATAACAGAAAGTAGGCAACATATTTATTTTAATGACAGACAGTAGTCAACATATTTTTAATAACAGAAAGTAGGCAACATATTTATTTTAATGACAGACTGTAGTCAACATATTTTTAATAACAGAAAGTAGTCAACATATTTTTAATAACAGAAAGTAGGCAACATATTTATTTTAATGACAGACAGTAGTCAACATATTTTTAATAACAGAAAGTAGTCAACATATTTTTAATAACAGAAAGTAGGCAACATATTTATTTTAATGACAGACAGTAATCAACATATTTTTAATAACAGAAAGTAGTCAACATATTTTTCATAACAGAAAGTAGGCAACATATTTATTTTAATGACAGACAGTAGTCAACATATTTTTAATAACAGAAAGTAGTCAACATATTTTTAATAACAGAAAGTAGGCAACATATTTATTTTAATGACAGACAGTAGTCAACATATTTTTAATAACAGAAAGTAGTCAACATATTTTTAATAACAGAAAATAATCACATATTTTTAAAATAATAGTTAATGTAAAGGCAATCGAGTTTCTTATTTGGAAGTTTTATTGTTATTGGTATTATTATTATTGTTATTATTATTATTATTATTATTATTATATTCACATATTTCTACCAACGTAAATAATAGTCATTTTCATCATGTGTCATTCCTGTTGTTTCACGACAGGATAAGCAAACCTAACGTAAAATGTGACATTTAGAATGGATAAACTAGAGGTCATGAACTTTGGACAAAGAGAGTCGTTAGCCGGACTCTAAAAGTATTATTCACATGAGACCCCAACGTGACAACCACGTTTCACGAACAGTGACAAAAGAAATGGAGCTTTTTCTTCTGACGTTTCCACAGACAGTGAGAAAGCCATAGCAGTAGCTAATATTCTCGTTCGAGATTACCACAAGAGAACCATCTGGACAGCTACAATGAAGCCAAATCCATAATCAAAGGCCAGTATCGTGAAAAATGGAAACAAGAACACCCAAAGTATAACGAGAGGGACGGTTACATCCAACTATCAAGGAGGGATCAAGTCATCATACTTCGCCTACGCACTGGCCACAACAGAATGAGAAATCACATTTTCACTAAACTTAAAATAGGAACTACCAGCCAGTGCTACTGTACCCTGGATAACATAACAACAAAACATGTTCTACAGAATTGCTCCCAGTACACAGACCTGAGAAGGACAATGTGGTCCACACCCACCTCCCTGAAAGAGAAACTTTACGGGGCAACCGAATCCCTTAAACAAACAGCTGCCTTCATAAGAGAGTCCGGAGTCCTAGTCTGAATGACGTCATGATCGCAGATGAAGAATATTCGTTGGTAGAGACCGAACGGAGAATGTCCAGGCATGTAGACCTCTCTGATATCCAGCAATAGCAACATAGCCACAAAGCTATTACAAGAAGCCCTCGCTTATCGTTAAAAATCAATTCGAGTTTACATCGAACCAGGGTTTGAATCAATGTAATAGAGAATGATTGATTTATGATGGACAGGTCATCATGAAATAAGATTAACGCTATAGAAATGTATTCAGAGCTAAATAGGTCATATGTAAATCCGGAAAAAATCGAAGACTGGCCATGCTCAAAGTTACCCAGAGTTCCTAAAAGATGGACAGAGCTTAATGTAAAACAAAAAGCTTCTGTACACAGATTTTCCAAAGGGAGAGAAATAGAGAGAGTAGACCAATTTAGTTTGCCAGCCTCGGCTAGTAGTCTATTATTTGGACTTTTGCCTTAAGAAATCGTGACAATTGGAGATTTTTTTTTTTAGAGATTTTCTAGAGATTTTTTAGCGAAAAGAGAAAGAGAGAGAGAGAGAGAGAGAGAGAGAGAGAGAGAAAGACTGAGAGAGAAAGAGGGGTGGAGCAATCCATTTAGAATTGTTAGCGACCGCCAGTCCTGACTTACATGTGAGAATCAAGAGTCCATTTGATAATGAGTTAAAATGTAACTGTTAAGATAGAATGGTCCGATACGATAGTTATACATTTAGTTACTGGAACATTAAAACACTTGGAACAACTGAAGCAACTTAGACATTACAGCTAGACTTGGATAAAGTAAACGACGAATCAACGATAATAGCCACTGGAGCATTTGAAGTAAAATAGTAAGATTACAAGTCAACTACTTGTTCACCAAGAACACTTAGTACGATCACTAAGGTGTTGCATGCATTAAGAACGTCTATGGATTCAAGGGGATAGAACGTTATTAGAGAATATACATTAATTCCATTGCTGACTGTGAATGTTGTCTTCAAGACTTGTGACTAATAATAAACGAATTGATTAAAGTGTTGTGACAAGAACTGTGAGTTATTCAATTACTTAAATATGATAATTGTGTCGTTGTGTTGAGAGTGTTCCTATCACGTCATGTCACGCTCATGAACCTTTCTTGTTATAAAAATCAGCAATGAAGAATAGTCCTATGTATTATTCCAAATACGAGTATAATGGCGCAGGCGATCATGTTCTTCCACAAATCTGTCAACATTGCTTCATAGCAATTCTGTTGTTGACTGTTTTCCAAGCTATGACACAAAGCTATCTATTATCTTCTCTCTTTGTCGACTGCAATATCACTTTTCCTGTATTTTGCCAGTTGTAACCAAGTATTTCAAATTTCCTTTTCTCATGATGTGCCTGAATATTGTCGATTGTTTCTTCCCGATAAAAATAGAAGCTCACTTTCTGTATTGACCTCTTTGAGAATTTCCTCGTTGAATTTTTTAGCTGTCCAGGGAAGTCTCAACATTCTTCGGAAAAATCCATATCGATGTCTTTAATCGTCTTTTTATTTGTCTATCTACTGGCCATGATTCGCTTCCATATGTCAAAATTGGTTTTATATAGTACCATTGAATCTCTTCCTCACTTCAATTGACATAAACATGTTGCAGAAGCTTTTTTTTTTTAATGAAATGCCGCTTCGGCCTGTATTATTCTGCATTTGACTTCTGTGGCGCATCTGCCGTCTGATGTTATTGTGTCAACGTAATAGACGCTGGGCAGTTGTTTTAACTTTGTTCCACTTATTTTTATGTTCCATGATAATGATGTTTGTTTCCTCGCTATGCTTAATGGTACATGCATTAAAATAATAATAATGATAATAAGTAACATAACAACATTGTTTATAACTACATTATGATACCAATGCCAAATATGGACAATTCTTGAAAGACAAGCTTAAAATAACAACATACAAAATTAAATGCATATGAAAAACTGTGAACAATACTACAATAGATGGTGTATGTAACATCAGCTATTGACCGTACTAAAGAACAACGAAGAAAATGGTTTGGACATCCACCCAGAATAAAATTCAACCAACCTGCTATTCGAGCATGTTACATTGAAACATCAGCTACAGGGCAAAAAGGAAACACAGAAAGAGATGGACAGATTGAGTCAGGAAGACATTAAGTAGACTCTACACAACTCTCAAGCTGCACAACTCTCAAGCTGCACAACTCTCAAGCTACACAGCTCTCAAGCTACACAACTCTCAAGCTACACAGCTCTCAAGCTACACAACTCTCAAGCTACACAGCTCTCAAGCTACACAGCTCTCAAGCTGCACAGCTCTCAAGCTACACAGCTCTCAAGCTACACAACTCTCAAGCTACACAACTCTCAAGCTGCACAACTCTCAAGCTACACAACTCTCAAGCTGCACAACTCTCAAGCTGCACAACTCTCAAGCTGCACAACTCTCAAGCTGCACAACTCTCAAGCTGCACAACTCTCAAGCTACACAACTCTCAAGCTGCACAACTCTCAAGCTACACAACTCTCAAGCTGCACAACTCTCAAGCTGCACAACTCTCAAGCTGCACAACTCTCAAGCTACACAGCTCTCAAGCTACACAACTCTCAAGCTACACAGCTCTCAAGCTACACAACTCTCAAGCTGCACAACTCTCAAGCTACACAACTAGCAAAGGCCAGAAAATTATATATTGCACCTTTCTGCTAGACTTCACTACGCAAACAGTAGGATCAAAGAAGAAAGAGGAATAATTAATTTGAGTGCTTATCAGTTTTCCAATTTATTATTGCTTTATTACTATTATGAGATTTACATATTTATTTTTAAACTATCTTTACAACACATAGTATCATAGCTGGTGTATGGCGGTGCGCTCACGACAGGGACATAGGGATAAAGCCCGCTTGGTTAATGCAGTCGTAGCGACTTGTGAGACTCAGAATTTGTATTTCACCCCCACTATAGAAACAATCCTTTGTGTACATCGGTTTTCGAATACAGTACTGCCGGCTTTTCATCCAGCGAAACAGTGGATTTCGCCGCGAGGTCATGCGCTCCTCGGCATATTTATAGCAACACAAAAATAAACTACGTATTTATTAATCTTGGGAGTCTCAATAACTCAGTGTTTAGTGAACTGGACTACAAAGGACAAGACGTCGAGTTATATCCTGATCGACGGCCTCCAGGTTCACCCAGCCTTAAATTGGTACTTAATTTTTTTTTTCTGGGAAAGTAAAGTGGCATGGGCGTAATAATGACCAAATTACCCCAACAATCACGTGATGAAGGCCTGTACAAATTATGGTCGCTAACACCATACTCCCCATACGCTATTTGGCGTGATGGGGCTCTTTACTTTTACTTTATTAATCTTATAAACTGTTACACCAAAAACAATCGCATCATTTTCTTCTTCATCTTCCATGAAAGACTACTACAATTGTTATCAAATTTCCCATTACAGCTTAGATCGTAACTGTGGAATGAGGCTACTACAATTGTTATCAAATTTCCCATTACAGCTTAGATCGTAACTGTGGAATGAGGCTACTACAATTGTTATCAAATTTCCCATTACAGTTTAGATCGTAACTGTGGAATGAGGCTACTACAATTGTTATCAAATTTCCCATTAGAGTTTAGATCGTAACTGTGGAATGAGGCTACTACAATTGTTATCAAATTTCCCATTACAGCTTAGATCGTAACTGTGGAATGAGGCTACTACAATCTAAATGTTACAAGGGCAAAGACAAATAGACCAATAAGAGACGTGAAAATCGAGGGCACAATTGTTTGCCCGCTGCTTTGTAACAATGTCCTCATAGCAGCTTGGTCTAGATAACCTGTTTCGCTGACAAACACCCGCCAAATTCTCATGTATGCCTCACCATCGTCTGGAGGGTTATCCGCGCTTGAAAAAACCTGTAGGCGGTTACAGGCAATCCACAGCCAGCCTTTGTCGTCCAATGATACGCTGCTCGGCCACTGCATCTTGCGGTCGTTTCGAACCAACTCTGTTTGTGTCTCCAGCTGGACACTGTCTATACTTGCATTTCTAGAAGCCATATCTGTTGAGGCATTCCAATAATAAACAGCATTTAACCCAAGAGCTCCGTAATAAAGAAGCTCTTTTCCAAGAGCAATCCCATCAGTTTGAGAAACTTTCCTTCCTAATGATCTAATTCCAGTGTTCCCCTTATGATGTGGGTTTCTAAGAGTCGATGTTGGAATCTGGAATAATCTGTACCCCCCTAAAACACAGAAGTAGACGTACTTAAAATCATAAGACATGGCTATACCATTAATAGGATAAGAGAAGTTATATTGGTTGCCGTTGATCGTAATTATTGATGCATTGCCTGGTTCTATATTCATCGATGAATCACGTAGTTTATACGCGGAATGCTCCTGGAAATCGTACACCACGATACTAGCGTCATTGGTATCAGTTATATAAGCGTACCTGACTTTCCCATTTACATAGTCTAGGACCAGATCGTTCAAGAAATTGCTCTTTCTGTTAACTACGTCATCTGGAAGAACATACAGTCCGACTTGCTTATCAGTATTTAAGTCATAAACAACAATTTTAGCTGGACACAGATTCAACGTCAGGCCAATTCTGCCTGTGTCAATCACGTACATCATCCCTGTATTGGGATCAATCTCCATTCCCTGGACAAACTGTAGGCAGCTACAATTCCCTGGTTTCTGAGCGGCCCAGTTTGGGTAAGGCTGCAGTTTGCTTCGACCATCTATGATGACCACCTTGGCCAGCGATACTGGGTGTCCTATCGTCCACTTCCGGCGTGGTATCGACACATAGGCCTGCTGCTTATAAATCTGTAGAGGAACAAATGTTCACATAAATGATGTATAATTGAATGAAAATTAGCTTTTCTTATGATTGTTATTTTCCAAGAACTGTAACCACGTAGAAGCACGCACAGTGATGACAAGCAAATGCTGGGGCAGGACATATCATGTGCTAAAAATAGAACAAGAAACAATTTTTAAATCTGCAGACCGTGGATCCGGAGGGAAGGTCAAAGAGAGTCATCGGCGGTTTTCAAAATTTTCCTTAGCACGGACCTCCTTTTAAAGTCGTTGGTTTCTGACCAACCAAAAAGGAACTCGAGATTTAAAACCCTTAAGTGTATGGAGTATTTATTTTAGGTTTCTCGTGATTGCTCTTCGAATTTGGAGAGAAGTGATAAATAAATGAATGCACTCAATTCAACGATGTTTTGATTGGAATGAATCCACTCTTCAAGGTGTAGGGGGAAGCCCACCCAGCAACAATTCCTGTATACAAAACGTCATGTGGAAATAGAAACTAGAAAATAACTTTAATAAAATTTGTGAAATGAAAATGGTACATCGTTAACAAAAAGTGGGGTTGAAACTCCATCTAGTTCATGGACATTTACTAATAATGAAATCACTAAATTTTTGTCTGCAGCAGAAATAATAACGTTTTCACAAAAACTGTGACACAAATCTTCTTGGGGATATTTTGAAATTGTCAGGGACTCCGGAAGTGATAGGAGTTATAAGACTGTTTGGATGAAGATTCTCTGTTTTCCTTTCTATATATCCGATGACTTCAAATAGTGCTATTGATTCAGCTCTGTAGTTATGGGGTATTTTGCCTGTTTCCGAAGATCATATTGGTCCTTCGTTCATCACTATGCTTTATGTAGATGTTCCCACCATGTTTTGACAGTTTCTTTTGCAGACCCGGCTATATAGACGTGGCTCCAGTGAAATACCTGTAATTGTTGACTATCGTCTATGGGATCAAGGTTATCATCACAAGGTAGCTGCAGCGGTACTTTACTTGCATGTTAGGTCCTTCTGCTTGGGTGCAGACGTTTACTATCGGACCACCTCGTGGAGTAGAACTGTTTCCATTTCTCTAGAGTCAATGGTAGGGTGGCATTTGAGATGGTTTTGTAATTTTCTAGACAACAGGTCAAAGCTGGATCATCTTAGTCCCTTTTTGGGAAGTTCTTGTGTTCTCTTATCTTGTGCAACTATGGGTCTTCATGCGCATTATTATTTGTTTCTATAATCGTCACTTCTTCTTTCGCAGCTCTCGACCATATGTTGCATTTGGGTAAGTAAATTGTATTTATTAAATCTGTGTAATCCCTCCAGCTATTGGCCTTTGTCTTATGTTTTATACATTTTTTTTTTAAATACGAGGCGTGTTTGACAGCTTCGATTCAATATCCAATGTTGCCCCAATCTCAGTATTTTTTTTAAATTACTGCTGCGATCTTGTCTTCAACATGAAAAACTATCAACTTTAGCTTCTTGTTTTGAAGATTTCAGTTAGGCATTACTGCATGAGGATCTCTGAAGGGTATACTAATTTTACCAACGATAGCAAAAGGCTTTTAAACTATCCTTGAGGTTCAATTGCTTCAGTATGAAAGATAATCATATCTCGTCTACACGGCATCTTATCACTCCTGCACAGTAAGGTAACAGCTTCACAAAAAAGTGGAGTTTACAAAAAAGCTGTCACCATATCTTGTATGAGTGTACGTTACACCCCACCACTTGCTTCTGCTACCAGTTTTACAGCAGCACTGCAATTATTTGCCTCTTACCAAATTACATTGGTCGAAAGATTCAGAAATCGCAGATATTCCGCCTATTTAAAGCCCTCAATAAGACAGATAATAATGGGAAACTAACATCGAGCAACAGCCATTAAGTATTTATCTAATGTTATCAAACATAAATCTAATTAACACATTAAAAATACAACGAATATGAAAGTGTGTGGTCCACAAGAGGCATATTCAGGGAACGAAAGACGATTATGGCTGACAACTGTGAAAGAGATTGGGACCTCCTCGCGAACTATTACAAAGAATTCCACAGAGAGAAAAGAATATGAATGGCAAAAAGTAATTTTAATGCCTTGAAAATATCTATCTATCTATTGACCTTTCGAGCCGTAACCGGCCCATAGGGCGTAGACCAAGATACACCTTCTCCTATATGAATTTTTTTTCTAGCAGTTTTCTTTTAAAGATATTTTATCAAATCTCGCCATCTGTCTCTGTTCTGTGCAAGCAGTTCTATCTCATTGAGGGAGCCGATTCCTGCTGCTCTTGCCTCTCTCATCAATGTTCTTCTCAGTGTCTCCCTGGGTCTTCCTCTTTTTCTTTTACCTGTTGTTTCCCATATGAGGGCTTGCTTTGCTATTCGATTATTATCTCTTCTCATCACATGTCCAACGTATGACCATCGTCTTTTCTTTATTACTGAAGATATTAGTGGTTGATTGACGATTTCTCTAATTTCCTCGTTTGTTTTGAATTCGTTCCATTCTATACCAAGTATTTTCCTTAGACATTTATTTTCGAATGCGTTCAACTTTGTTTCTATATCTCTTGTTGTTTTCCAGCTTTCACACGCATACGTAAGGGTTGATAGTACATTTGATTTGAATAGCCTAAGTTTTGTGTTTGTGCTAATGAGTTTTGATTTCCACAACTTTTCAAGGCTTCTGAAAGACATTGCTGCTTTAGCCAGTCTGATTCTAATTTCTTTGCTCGTATCCCCTTCTCGATCAATGTGACTTCCAAGATAGATGAAGTGATCGATCTCTTCTACTGGTTTGTTTTCCATGTATATTTTGTCACTTGTTGGAATTAAACTTTTCATGACTTTAGTCTTTTCATGATTGACCTCAAGCCCAATTTTGCTGGCTATTGATGATAGTTCATTTGTGTTTTCCTGCATCGTTTTTATCTGATTGCTGATGAGAACTATGTCATCAGCAAAGTCCAGGTCCTCCAAATGGTCTCCTTGTATCCATTCGATGCCTTTATTACCAGTGCAGCATTTCTTCATTATGAAGTCCATAACAATTCCAAATAACAAGGGCGATAAAATACATCCTTGTTTAACCCCAGTTTCTATTGGGAAACATTCGCTCAGTCCTTCCTCTGTTCGAACTGCACATGTGTAACCATCATACATGTCTTTGATAATATTTATGATTTTTGATGGTAAGCCATATTGCTTCAGAATTTTCCACAAAGAATCTCTATGAATACTATCAAATGCTTTTTTGAAGTCGATGAAGTTAAGTACAAAAGGTTTTTGCTTTTCAATGTGTTCCTCCAATATAAGTCGTAGAGTGAAAATGTGGTCAAGACAGCTTCTCCCTTTCAAAACAAATAACATCATCATATTCAAGCAACATACCTACTTGCGTTGGTGATCATGTCTCTCCACAACTTTCTATCTTGACTTATCATTTCTGTTCTTCACCTTCTGCCAAACCATTCTCTTAAGCTGTCTTGTATCTTTTCTCCTTTGCCTCCCTCTACCTCTTCGTCCCTCAATTTTCCCAGTTGTTACAATATATTCCAGCTGTTTTCTTCTCATTACATGGCCAAAAAATGATGATTGTTTCTTCCTAATATTGGACATTAGTTCTCTTTTTGTTTTGGTCTCATTCAGAACCTTTTCATTACTCTTCTTAGCTGTCCATGGTATTCTCAACATTCTTCTGTAAAACCAGATTTCTACAGCCTGCAAACAAATAACACAAGGGCTAAAACTAAAAATAGTAAGATGTTATATCTTCTCAACATGATTGTATGGTGCAGAAACATGGACATTAGACAAGAAAACTGAACAGAAAATTGAAACCTTTGAAATGTGGTTTTATAGAAGGATATGAAGAATTGGATGAAAATAAAATAAAATAAACTATGAAGTCTTAAAACAGCTAAAATGAAAAGAGAACTGCTAAACACAATTCAAACAAGACAAATTGGATTTTTGGGCTATGTTAAAAGATACAACAGCCTACTAAAAGTAATCTTGGAAGGGAAAATACAAAGTAAAAGAGGCAAAGGAAAACCAAGGCTACCAACGACGCGTAACATCAAAAGATGGACAAGTCAGCCTATGACAACCTGCACTATCAAAGCATGAGACAGAGCGGAAGGGCCCTCCATGGTAGCCAACCTTCGATGCGGAGACGGCACTCAATGATGATGATGATGAAGAAATTGTAAAATCTAAAAGAAAACACAGAAATCAGATAATAAACGATTTATAAATGAACCTACTTTTACGCCTGACAGCAAACTTCTCTCTGGAACATACGATCCGTTAGCGGTTGCGTTCTGTTTATCATCTTCTGATGGCCAATCAAATTCCAACCACTTCCACTCATAGACGAGTTCAGCCTGACCAAATTTCTGGGTCCTGGCATACTGAGCTAAAATAGACAAACAAACTAAACTGACTATTGCCAGCATGTCTTACAATGTCGTGCGGGTTTTATTTTTGAGAATGTGTCGACTTAATGAACCGAGAACCCACCTCGAGAACTGCTTTAATTTTGTTTTCACCCCAACCTTTTTATACCAAGTCAGGCAAACGGCACCTTCATTTAAGCCCGGACATCCGTTAAAGGTGGAGGTAACATAAGTAAGCTTTGTAACTGACGAATATATTTAGCAACGTCAAGTGACATTCACCCACAGACTAGTCTGTCTAATTTGACATTTAGAACAGGATCATTCTTTCATTCTGCGTTCTTGTGACGACTACTCATCACCATAGTCCGCATTTAAATGGATGTAGCGGGCGTAAATACGTTGTGTTGTTATTTACGGCACGCTACGCTGTGATATCTTCGTCTTTCGGTCCATATTTTTGTTTCTTCACCATTGCATTTGTGTGTTATCGGATGCTTTCCGTCTCGATCCAGAACTAACTGACTGATTCAATTGTTAGCGCAGCACGGAGGTGGAGTATAATCTTAATCAGATGTTGTAAACAGTCAACTATGTGTCGCTGATCACTTTCGGCCCAGGTGATGTATGGCGTCTTGTCCCGAGAACAGAATCAGCGACTTAGACTTTCGAGTAGTTGAATAGTCTAGATCTGCTGATCTCTGAACAGAAAAGTCCCGAGTTCGAATCCCGCCATAAGCGTTAGAAATTTTTCACTTTGAATCCGTGGTTTCTCCTTTGTTTTATCCTTCCATGTTCTCTGGGTTGATTCGATGTCTAGTTCTCTCGGATAAAGGTGAAAAAAAAACAGGAAGTCATGTGTGCACACACTCGTGCATGATGCAGAACTCTTGGCATTCGAAAGTCAAAAAGAGTAGGCAAAAAAATGGCCGCTGCTCCGGGCAAAAATTGTCAGCAAATTTACCCATGTCGAAGGCGGATGTGTCAGGCCGAAAAGAGCAGATGCCTGAATGCTGAAGATGAAGAGATACATTTCTACTGATGGTATAGGCTCCACGACAGTTGATGAACGTGTTCCTAACGTTGTTTAGTCTGTGTCGTCCACTTATCACATAAAGCTTCTTACATACCATTTTTTATTTTTTTGTATTTTTCCTCATATTCAGCTTTACTGCAGCTTCGCATTTTTATGCCTTAACCCTTTCCTACTTTCAGCCTAGTTCTGTTTCAGATTATGTTGGAAGAAATGAAAAATAAAATATATAAAAAAAAACGGTATGATTAACAAGAGGACAACACAAACCAGAACGACGTTTCGGCTCAATAAACCTTCAGCAGGAATAAACATACAACACACGCACAAATATGTATTTAATTTTTTTTTTTAATGATGAAGCATTTAATAATATCGAACGAGAAGAAGAAATAAAAGAAAAATCGAAAATAAAAAAAATCTTCCCTGTATGAATATGTTGACTTGATTTTAATTTCCAGCCTTAAATGGGTACCGGATTTTTTTCTGGGAAAGTAAAGCGGCACGGGCGTAATACCGACCACATTACCCCAAAAATCATGTGCCGAAGGTTTGTAAAATTTATGGTCACTAACACCATATTCCCTATATGCCACTTGGCGGGACAGGGGTACTTTACTTACTGATTTTAATTCTGTGTGTGTGTGTTTGCTCTCTCCTAATTTAAAACAGCATTTAATCACTATAAACATTGCCAGGTTGACTACTGTACTGACAACTGAACAGATGTGTAGCAAGGTGTAATTAGACATAGTGAGCCAAACAATCAGACAGGTAGAAGACAGGTAAACGACAGACAGGTCAAACAGGTAGTTTGGAAGGTACGTACGTAAGTATAAATGTGTGTAGGTTTTTGGGGTTGTGGTAGACAGATAGGTGAGTGTTTAGATGAGTAAGTATGTAGATTGGTATATATGTTGGTGGGCAGGTAGGTTATATCAGTGAGTGGATGGATGGATAGACAGGTGAAGAGATAGACGGACGGACGGACGGAAGGACAGGTGGATGGATGCGTGGACAGACGGACGGACGTATATATGGATGGATTGGTGAATCGATGGATGGATGGATGGACGGACGGACGGGCTGACAGACGGAAGGATGGATAGATGGATGGATGGATGGATGGGTGGGTGGGTGGGTGGGTGGGTGGATGGGTGGGTGGGTGGGTGGGTTGGATGGATGGATGGATGGATGTGTGGGTGGGTGAATGGATGGATGAAAGTATGGGTGGATGGATGTATGTGTGAGTGAATGGATGGGTGGTAAAAATTTCCTTTCTATTACCCGTAACTCCCAGGTTCGTTGGAGCAACCCTCATGGTGTTACAAGTTTGCTCTAACCCTTTTCAACGCTGTGCCTGCTGGTTGTGTGTTAACACAGTATTGACCCTTTAATTACTTAGCCGTATCTTTTCATTTGAACTGTCTCTTTTAAGATGAATTAAATTACTTGTTATAGAGTCTTAACGTCGTTAGCTGTAAATATAAGGTTGTGATTTGTCATGATTAGTCCAGGCAGTTTAAGAAGGTAGTTTGCCATTCCTTTCCTTCTTGGCAGTGACTGTACTAGTCGGAGATCGCAGCCATTGTCTCTACACATGCACCACAGAAATAATAAGCAGAATAGCTCAGGCCAAAATAGCATTTCAGAAAATTAAAAATATCTTATGCAACAAATCTATGTCGATAGAAGTGAGAAAGAGAGTTCATCGGTGCAATATAGAATCAATTTTGACCTATGGAAGCGAATCATGGACAGAAGACAAACAAATAAAAAGACGATTAGAGGCCACAGAGATAGGATTTCTCAGAAGAATGTTGAAAGTTCCCTGGACAGCTAAAAAGACCAATGAGGAAGTTCTCAAAGTGGCCAACACAAAAAGGGAGCTCTTAAAAAACATCAGAAAGAAACAATCAACATTTTTCGGGCTCATCATGAGAAGAGGAAAGTTGGAATACCTGGTTACAACTGGCAAAATAAAAGGAAAGAGAGATCGCGGACCACAAAGAGAGAAAATAGTGGATAGCTAGGTGTCATGGCATGGAAAACAGTCAACAACAGAACTGATACGATGCACTGTGGATAGGAGATTGTGGAGGGACATGATCGCCTACGCCAACCGGTATGGCACATGATGATGATGATGATTATAGAGTCTGGAAGAGAATTATCAAGCATTTGTGAAACCACTTATAGTCTTACAGGTAATTAAACAACCTTATGAAGGCCAAGACGCCTGACAGCAACAGAGCTGAAGTTGCCAGCGAACCATAGCTGACAGCTTGTTGTTCTTTTCTTGTTAATTGCCTTTATCCGCTATTTTAATCGATTTTTCTTTTGGGCATGTCTGAATTACATAAATGCTAAATATAACATGTGACACAGCGGCATGTTATGGATATTTTAGTTGTTCCGCTCATTTGTCTCGTTTCAGAAACATAAAGTGAATAATCTTCATTGATATATTCAAGTCAATTAGAAATAGTTATGTTTTGAGAAAGGGAGCCGCGATAGCTCAGTGGTTAGTGAACTGGATTACAAAAGACGAGGGGTAGGGTTCGATCCCAATCGACGGCTTCCGGGTTCACCCAGCCTTAAATGGGTACCGGATTTTTTTCTGGGAAAGTAAAGCGGCACGGGCGTAATACCGACCACATTACCTCAAAAATCATGTGCCGAAGGTCTGTAAAATTTATGGTCACTAACACCATATTCCCTATACGCCACTTGGCGTGACGGAGGTACTTTACTTTTTTACTTTTATGTTTTGAGAACACTTGTATTGCACACCAGAGTGTGACAAATCTGCCAATTTTTTTTTTATACCTTCGGTCGTCAGCTTTGCTCTATTAAAATACACTTCATATAGGATTGTATTATATTAGAAATGAAATATTTGTGTGTGTTTAGTAACGCAAAATGCAATCACATTTCTAAAAGACGCCATCATTCATAACGTTCTAACATTTTCAAGTATGAAATTAAAGTGCCACTTTCGAAATAATGGAAACTGCTCTGAACATTTACATTATGTTTCGTTTCTTTTTGTTTTCTTATTTATGTTAGTTGAATGAATTAATTTCCTTGTGGAGCTTATATTGTATGTACGATCACGTGATCAGAGATTGAGTCACAGTGTGGAAGAATGTGCGTTCTTGTTAAGCTTTCTGGGCACGTTCAATCTTCTGTGTTCGCCCAATAATTTCTTCTCTCGCTTTTCGTTACACGCACTGAATTACGTGGGGCGTGTGCGCAGTTGCGTTCTATCGTGGCTGTGTGGCTTTCAGTTCACAGGTCCAACTATCTGTGTATTTCGACCCCAGACATTCGACTTCGTTTCATTTCTTGTGCCGGGTTGCCATCACTCTTCGATCCCTACTTGCACGAGAAAACACGAGAAAGGATCGATCATGCTGGAAGGTGGGCAACGTTTTCCCGTTGTAATCGAATGTACTTCTTCTTCTTGATTATTCTTTGCTTCTTTTCTAATGTTTTTTTTTACTTGTTCACACTGCTTGTACTTTGTTATCCTCTTTTACCACGTCTTCTTCTTCCTTTTTTTGTATTCTCTTCGCTTTACTCATCTTGTTATCTCTTCTTTTTCTGTATCTTCTTCTACTGTTCTGTTTCATTTCCTTCCTTTCTTCTTCCATTTTGTTTCTGTTTCCTCCTCTTTATTTTCATAGTCGTCTTCTTCTTTGTCTAACATTCTTCCACCCCTCTTGCTCTCTTTACTTGACTTTGTTTCTCTTTAATTATGGCTGGATTTCTACTAAAAATAATCTTGGAGGGGAAAATACAAGGTAAAAGAGGCAGCGGCAGATCAAGACAAACATGGACGAGTAACATCAAAAGATGGACAATTCAGCATATGACAACCTGCACCATCAAAGCAAGAGACAGAACAGAATGGCGATCCATGGTAGCAAACCTTCGTTGCGGAGTTAGCACTTGATGATGATGATGATAATTATGGAGTTTCAAAACAAATAGCTTGGTTTTTGCTGTGACGAAGATGTAAATTGTATAAATCAGTTTAGTTAAAAGAAAAAACACAGCGGTGACTAAATGATCAGCGCTCTTTATACAGACAAGTCGGTTTTGGGTTCAATTTCTAGCTATAAAAAATGTAAATTGTCCCCGTCACGCCAAGTGGCGTATAGGGAATATGGTGTTTGTGACCATAAATTTTACAGGACTTCGGCACATGATTTTTGAGGTAATGTGGTCGGTATTACGCCCGTGCCGCTTTACTTTCTCAAAAAAAAAATCTAGTACCCATTAAAGGCTGGGTGAACCTGAAAGCCGTCGGTTGGGATCGAACCCTACCTCTTGTCCTTTGTTGTCCAGTTCACTAACCACTGAGCTATCGCGGCTCCCAATTTCTAGCTATGGAGAATAGATTTGTGACCGACACGTCTCTTTAATTCAGTTTTCTAAAAAATACGTACCAGAGTTCTTTGTTTCTGGAAATATAGGGCGGTCTAACGTGTAACCGATCACGTTTCCTATAAATTGAGTTGTTGATCATTTGAAGAAAATAGGCACTAGCAACATGTTGTCCAAACGGTTGTAGGCGTTGAGATGATCCTTTTGTACTTAGCCACTATAGAAGTGCCTCAGTGTTAGACTATGTTCTGTTTCATGTGGTTTGGGTGAAGTGCCTCAGTGTTAGACTATGTTCTGTTTCATGTGGTTTGGGTGAAGTGCCTCAGTGTTAGACTATGTTCTGTTTCATGTGGTTTGGGTGAAGTGCCTCAGTGTTAGACTATGTTCTGCTTCATGTGGTTTGGGTGAAGTGCCTCAGTGTTAGAATATGTTCTGTTTCATGTGGTTTGGGTGAAGTGCCTCAGTGTTAGACTATGTTCTGTTTCATGTGGTTTGGGTGAAGTGCCTCAGTGTTAGACTATGTTCTGTTTCATGTGGTTTGGGTGAAGTGCCTCAGTGTTGGACTATGTTCTGTTTCATGTGGTTTGGGTGAAGTGCCTCAGTGTTAGACTATGTTCTGTTTCATGTGGTTTGAGTGAACTGCCTCAGTGTTGGACTATGTTCTGCTTCATGTGGTTTGGGTGAAGTGCCTCAGTGTTATACTACGCGTATGTTCTGTTTCATGTGGTTTAGTAGGAAGTCAACAGCAAAAATAGTAAACAGCTGTAGAGATAGAAATTTGTAGAGAGACATTATTTTCTGTGCAGGCAGGCATGGTAAGACTACTTGGTGAATGACGACGATGATGATGCTGGTGTTGGTAACGATGGGGATGATGATTATGATGATGATGATAATGTGGTAATGATGATGGTGGTGGTAATGATGATGATATTTATAATGATGATGATGACGAAGATGATGATTATTATAATGATCAAGCGAGCAAATAAGCAGGGAGATAACATTGATAAATACCCAACACATGTTTTTATTTCAATATTAAATGTTTTTATTATTTTACATTTCAAACATTGTACACACAGCACCAACACTATACTTTAGTCTTGGCAATTGATAAACCAAAATTAAAACATCGTCTATGTACAAATAATTCTTATCATTAAATATTAACCTGAGATTAACTAGATTTATGATAAGTCAACAAAGAATGAAACCAGGGGAAACAACAATTACATAATTGTAACCTTTCATAATTAACAATATTTGTAAAGCTATAACTAACTCATAGTTGTATTTTTCCCAAAGCGTGTATTAACAGAGATGATTGTTTACATCTGAAACTAACATTAATTTAAATTACTATGAACATGTTCCCGTTTATGTTAAATCTAGATTGTAAAAGGATATGTTTCCAGGCTCTGTAAACTTCTGGCGTGCTCTAGTGTTGAAGTATTTACACGAAAGGGTGTCTTAATTTATTTATTTCTTTATAAAACTATTCATCATCATCATGTGCCATACCGGTTGGCGTAGGTGATCATGTCCCTCCACAATCTTCTATCTACAGTGCATCGTATCAGTTCTGTTGTTGACTGTTTTCCATGCCATGACACCAAGCTCTCCTGTATTTTCTCTCTTTGTCGTCCGCGATCTCTCTTTCCTTTTATTTTGCCAGTTGTAACCAAGTATTCCAACTTTCCTCTTCTCATGATAAAACTATTACTTTAGTTTAAAGTGCGTGTCATTACCCACAACAATATCGCCAACTTCTACGTCAAGTCTTTGGTCGTAGACGGACAAAGCATGTCAGTGATTAATACGCCTTGGTGTGGCTTGTTCAGCAACAAAAAGTGTCTCCACTTTGTAATCCATGGCCACCTTTCACACAGCCCTCCGTATGTGATCAACATTATCCTGTAAAGCGCGCGGCAGCTGCTGTAGACATACAAGATATGTTTCCAGCCTCTATAAACCTCTGGCGTGTTCTAGTGTTGAAGTAATTTCGCGAAAGGTTGTCTTAAATTAATATTTTTTTAGAAATAAAACTATTTCATCAGTTTTAATTGCGTGTCATTATCTATAAAAACACTTGAATTCTTGCTGATTTAAATAATATTTTAAAAATCGAGAGCTAAGAAATAAAGTACTGAAGTAGAATGTGTTTACAAAGAACAATAGGCGAGAGGTGACAGCCAGAAAGAAGACCCAATACAAAAAAAAAGGAACATGATTAATGGCGTCCAGCGCTCATTGAGAAACTTGTAATTGTTCTTCTTTTAATTCAATCTTGTCGCCGATTTCATCTGTAGATGAATTCTTGTATTTTCGCTTTTGTCCCGCCACATTAATAATTAACAAAGATTCAATACAGAATAAAGAACTGACAGCATAGTGCTAACCCCAGCCGTGGACAATACAGCATTAGCATCGTTCCCTTCCTGTGTCCGCTGGCCAGCTTTGTATAAGTAGCTATTTTCATTCACGTAAACTTTCCATACGTGCATGAATGAGCCTCCTTCCGTTGCGTTTTTGGGGATACCTTTGGCCCAAAACAGGGGCAGACGATCCGATGTAAACCACAGCCATCCTTCGTTATCAAATGCGAATGTATCTGGCCACTGCATCGTGCTATCGTTCCGTACAAGCATCGTCTGAGTTTCTAGTGTTACTTTGTCCATCCCCACATTTTGTGTGGACATGTCTTTCTCCGAATCCCAGAAATAAACAGCATTGAGTCCAAGTGCTCCGTAGTAAAGATTTTTTGTTCCATGCGCCATTCCTCCAGTGTGAGATACTTTCCTTCCCAAACGCCTAATCCCCTTAGTTCCAGCAAACGTGACGTTTCTCAAAGTTAATGTAGGGATCTGGTACAAGTTGTACGCGGACACAGGGCAGTAGTAAACGTGACTAAAGTCTGCAGACATGGCGATACCGTTCACAGCTGACAAAATGTAGTCGTATTCTTTACCATTAAAAGTAATAATCGATTCATTTTTCACAATGTCCATTGAAGGATCTTTAAGATAATACGAAAATCGATTTTGGAAATCGTAGATAATTATTCTGCTGTCATAGGCGTCGCTCATATATGCAAATCTCACTTTCCCATCGATATAGTCAAGGATGATGTCGTTTAAGAAATTCTTTGTTCTGTTTATGACTTCGTTAGGGAACTCATAAAAATCTACTAGATTATCGTTCTTTAAATCAAAGACGTAGAGTTTGGCTGGACATAAGTTCAAGACATTTCCGACTCGACCGGTATCGATAACATACATAAGACCAGAGTTTGGATCTATCTCCATGCTCATCACGAACTGGAAGGAGCTGCAGTTGTCTTGTTTCTGGTAGGCCCAGTTCGGGTATGGCCGTAATTTGGTTTTACCGTTGACTTTTACAACCTTAGCCAAGGTTACTGGATGGCCGTTTGGCCAAAACCAGCGAGGGATCGTCAAATAGACATCACCTTTGTACACCTGTAATGACAAAAATACTTATCACAATGTTTGTACACATGCAATCAGGAATATATTTTAAACCGTTATCTTTGTACACTAAGTCTCAATAATTTATTTTGGGCTTCACATTTGTACACCGTATATTAGAAATATGTTTAAGACATCATCTTTATACGCCACATTTCATGAAGAAAGCAGTTACAACCAACGCGTCATGAAATTTAAAGGAAATAATCTGGACCAGACACACCCAAACAAATAACCGGACAGCATAAACATACACATAATTGACAGAATAAAGCCACGATGAAGAAAATCCGGTGTGCAATACTCATCTCATTATCATCATCATCAAGTACCGGGCCTGCCTGCTGGCGTAGGTGATCATGTCTCTCCACAACTTTCGATCTCGACGAAGACCTGTTCTCTACCATTCTATCTATCTATCGTCCTTTCGATCCGATGACGGCACATAGGGCAGAACCACAATCTCAAAAACAGAAACCTTGCGTGCCAAAATGGCACATATTGCAGAGATCACTGCTCTAAAATATATGGCGCTGTTTCCATAACAATACTTTTTACAATGACAGCTTGTCAAGCCATCGATCAACCTCCTTTGTCGCCTCTAACGAGATGCCTGGAAGGTCACAGTGTCACTATTCTTTACTTCCCTCATAACGAGGCCCCGGTAACACACAGGTATATATTTTAAATAAAAATGATAAACTGGCCCATATCAATAATCGTAAATACCTGATCCTCCTCATCAAACACCGCTCTGTTGTTTCTCTACAACTTTCCATCTCTTTAGTCGTTTACCATTTCTATTCTTGAATTTCTACCAAACCATACTTTTAAACTGCCAGTTTTCTATCCTGTGTTTCCCTATTACTCTCCTTCCCTCAAATTTTGCAGCTGTCACGATATATTACCATCTGTTCCATTCTCATTACGTCACCAAACAACGACGATTGCTTGTTTCATCCTGATTTTGGCAATAAGCATTCTTTTTGTTCTTATAGAACCATCTCGTTGCTCATTTTAACCGCTCAAGATGATTTTAACGAGAGGTGGGCAATGAAAGAGATGGGAAGATAACATCAAAGAATAGACAGGCCTCGGCATTACTGAGTCCCAAAGAATGACTGAAAATTTAGAGAAGTGGAGCTGGTTGACGAAGTCTGTCAGTGGTGTCTCAACAACCTCCCGGAGTTATAGGATGTAAAAGAAGAAAAAGATAACTTTGACATTGCTCGGTAAAACCACATATGGGCTCTCGATGATTTTCTTATCCATTGTCTGATAACAAGTCAGTAACCGGTTAAAGATAAAAATATCCCAAAACACGTAATACTGTAGAGAAGTGAAGTGTACAACTTCTAGGTACTTGGTCATAGCATTTGTTTTGGTTGGGATAAGGTGTTGCCTAGCTCAGACTGGATGTTCATTTGTTTTGGTTGGGATAAGGTGTTGCCTAGCTCAGACTGGATGTTCATTTGTTTTGGTTGGGATAAGGTGTTGCCTAGCTCAGACTGGATGTTCATTTGTTTTGGTTGGGATAAGGTGTTGCCTAGCTCAGACTGGCTGTTCATTTATTCCGCTACTCCAGTTAGATATTCACCTGGTTTTCATCTGAGCTGGACCAACGACATGCTTGGTTCGAGGCACTTGCAGCAGTTAGTGAATGAAGAACTGACTGTTCTGTTCTCTTCTGTTCTGTTCTTTTGTTTTGTTCTGTTTTCATTTCATCTATTGTCTTCTGTTCTGTTCACTTTTATTCTGTTCTCTTTTATTCTGTCCTCTTTTGTTCTGCTCTCTTTCCATGTGTGCGTCACTGGGCCGATGTAAAAATGAATGTTCATAACATAATTCTTGGCAGGATATTTTTTTTGTATTTCGCAGAATAGCCTCCAAGAAAATTGAATGGACTGGCGCGATACTTACTATATCATTTACCAAAATATAGCAGTTGCCACTGACAGTTTGGGCACTTAAACTATAATCGCTACATGAATTGGCGAATAGTTTTATAGACCTTCGGTACATGATTTATGGAGTAATGTGGTCGGTATTACGCCAGTGCCGCTTTACTTTCCTAGAAAAAAAATACGGTACCCATTTAAGGGTGGGAGAAACGGAAGCTGTCGGTTGGAATTGAACCCTACCTCTTGTCCTTTGTAGTCCAGTTCACTAACCACTGAGCTTGAGGTGTCGAATACCCTTTATAATTGTTTATGTTTGACTAATCCATCATTTGGGAGGTATTCCGTTTTATTGTTTGTTGTTCTGTCTGCTTCTGTTCATCGATGTTTGTTATAGAATGTTGGTTGTTGATAGCACGTTGTATCTTCGAATGATTATTCTAGAATGTTAGTTGTTGATAACATGTTGTATCGTTCAATGATTATTTATAGAATGTTGGTTGTTGATAGCACGTTGTATCTTCGAATGATTATTCTAGAATGTTAGTTGTTGATAACATGTTGTATCGTTCAATGATTATTTTAGAATGTTGGTTGTTGATAGCACGTTGTATCTTCGAATGATTATTCTAGAATGTTAGTTGTTGATAACATGTTGTATCGTTCATGATTATTTATAGAATGTTGGTTGTTGATAGCACGTTGTATCTTCGAATGATTATTCTAGAATGTTAGTTGTTGATAACATGTTGTATCGTTCAATGATTATTTATAGAATGTTGGTTGTTGATAGCACGTTGTATCTTCGAATGATTATTCTAGAATGTTAGTTGTTGATAACATGTTGTATCGTTCAATGATTATTTATAGAATGTTGGTTGTTGATAGCACGTTGTATCTTCGAATGATTATTCTAGAATGTTAGTTGTTGATAACATGTTGTATCGTTCAATGATTATTTATAGAATGTTGGTTGTTGATAGCACGTTGTATCTTCGAATGATTATTCTAGAATGTTAGTTGTTGATAACATGTTGTATCGTTCAATGATTATTTATAGAATGTTGGTTGTTGATAGCACGTTGTATCTTCGAATGATTATTCTAGAATGTTAGTTGTTGATAACACGATGTACCAATTATTGAATATGCGCTTCTTTTAATATATTGTTCTTGATTCTGTTTCTTCTTTTACACGCAATATTCTTGTATTATGTCTGATCAGTAGTTATGGTCTATGTGGGTCTCATGTTTGTAGAACCAATAACACAAATCACTAAATCTAACAAGCACAAATGATAGTTAAAGACGACACTTTTGACACAAATTAATAACATAAAATAAATTAGTTTAGTTTAGTTGAAAAATCATCTTCATTGCTCAAAAGACAGCTCCATATTGCTGAGATTCCCCCCTACCCTCCCATCCCCTCAGCAGATCCCCAGCATGAAGCATGTCCGCCACACACTTATGAAAACACTGAATATGGCTTCAGCTCATATGCACTAAAGTAAATTATTACAAATTGCAACACATCGCTCCAAATAATGCAACTGCAATGAACTAAAACTAAAGTAGCATAAATCACAATCTGAATGAATAACTGGTTAATGTTTTAATGAATTACTTTGATGACATAGATAATGTCAAAAAAAGTAAATAGCGATACATTTAAATGGAGGAAATAACATTGCATTTGATGAAGATTATTTTAAATACAAATAAATATAACTGCGATGGAAAATAATGAGGACAACAGATCTTTCGTGGTGGCACGATAACGATGTTTAGTTTCAGGGATGACAAACATAGCCCAATTCTTTGTCTAGAGTTGGCCTGCCTGCGATATATAGGAAGAGAAGTGTGGACAATGAGATATTGGAGAACATGTGAGAGAGAGGGAACGAAATATTGGAGAACATGTGAGAGAGAGAGAACGAAATATTGGAGAACATGTGAGAGAGAGGCAACGAGATATTGGAGAACATGTGAGAGACAGGCAACGAGATATTGGAGAACATGTGAGAGAGAGGGAACGAAATATTGGAGAACATGTGAGAGAGAGGGAACGAAATATTGGAGAACATGTGAGAGAGAGGGAACGAAATATTGGAGAACATGTGAGAGAGAGGCAACGAAATATTGGAGAACATGTGAGAGAGAGGCAACGAGATATTGGAGAACATGTGAGAGAGGCAACGAAATATTGGAGAACATGTGAGAGAGACAACGAGATATTGGAGAACATGTGAGAGAGACAACGAAATATTGGAGAACATGTGAGAGAGACAACGAAATATTGGAGAACATGTCAGAGAGACAACGAAATATTGGAGAACATGTGAGAGAGAGGCAACGAAATATTGGAGAACATGTGAGAGAGGCAACGAAATATTGAAGAACATGTGAGAGAGGCAACGAAATATTGAAGAACATGTGAGAGAGACAACAAAATATTGAAGAACATGTGAGAGAGGCAACGAGATATCGGAGAACGTGTAAGAGAAGCAACGAAATATTGGAGAACGTGTAAGAGAAGCAACGAGATATCGGAGAACGTGTAAGAGAAGCAACGAAATATTGGAGAACATGTGAGAGAGACAACGAAATATTGGAGAACATGTGAGAGAGGCAAAGAAATATTGGAGAACATGTGAGAGAGGCAAAGAAATATTGGAGAACATGTGAGAGAGGTAACGGAATATTGGAGAACATGTGAGAGAGACAACGAAATATTGGAGAACATGTGAGAGAGGCAACGAAATATTGGAGAACATGTGAGAGAGGCAATGAAATATTGGAGAACATGTGAGAGAGACAACGAAATATTGGAGAACATGTGAGAGAGAGAGAGAGAGAGAGAGAGAGAGAGAGAGAGAGGGATAGACAGACCATTAGAAGAAACTACAGTTATAATGTTCTGGCATACATCTGAGAATACATACTTTGATCCCAACCATTAGGTTCCGTTCTGGCACGTAAGTTCCATTCTGTATTGATCCTGCCTCATCGGCTTCAGAGGGCCAATCAAATTCCAGCTTATCCCATTCATAAACCAATTCAGTCTGACCGAACGACTGTGCCCTGGCATATGTAACCAAGAACGTAAAGAAAACTGTCAACAGAGATACCATCTTCAGCGGAAACATTTCAGTGAGCTTGAATAGTCGGTTTAGATAGACACCACGAGCAAACTCAGAGATTCAGAGTTATTTTATAGCAGCGATTGAATGAGTCATGATGTAACAAAGCCATGTGATCAGTGATTCAACTGGCAGTAAATAAATACGAATCGACTTCATCACGTACATCCGCTACTGGGTCTAAATTTGTAAACTATTCACCGTTTCAAAAAAAAAAAAAAAAAAAAAAAAAAAAAAAAAAAAAAGCTAATTATAACACCAGGAAAATCCATGGTGCTAGATGTGATTAAATTACCCGATTCGGTTTTTCTGACACCCATGAGATAATATTTATTGACGTCATGCTTGCAAGATTTAACGCAAGCAGCCAGAGCATCAAGGAGGTTACTGGTACGTTTTCTGAGGAGAAGAACGTCGTAAATAATACGAGTTGCAACAACCGCTCTCCACTTGTGAAATTAAACATAGATCAAATTATAAAACAAGTTCTGTGATCTCAAAGTCTGTGTCACCGCTTGCAAGTGCTTAGCTTGCATCAAATTGCACAGAACGCCTTTTAAGGTGCGAATAATAAACTCAGCAAGCGTTCGGTAAACGCGGGAGGGGGGTGTAGGGAGAAAAAAAATAAAGGTAACGAAATAAACACTTGTGTCCTGTTTAGAGCATATGAACACCCCCCCCCCCCTCTCCAAATTAGTGCGAATAGTTTACTTAATATTTTAAAATACATTATGTTACCTTTTGCTTGTAACTTGCTTACTATATATATTTTTTTTTAATTGGTTAGTTTTCTAGAAGATCTACAAAATGATGTTATAGAACATTTTCAGAAGAAATGAATTGTAGAATAGCTCCAGGCAACAGCAGCATTCTTAAATAGAAATTTAAAAAATGATTTCACGCAACACATCTTTGTCAAAAGGAGGAAGAAAACTAGTCCGTCAGTGGTGGTATGTAGAGCCAGTCCCATTATTTGGTATGTAGAGCCAGTCCCATTATTTGGTATGTAGAGCCAGTCCCATTATTTGGTATGTAGAGCCAGTCCCATTATTTGGTATGTAGAGCCAGTCCCATTATTTGGTATGTAGAGCCAGTCCCATTATTTGGTATGTAGAGCCAGTCCCATTATTTGGTATGTAGAGCCAGTCCCATTATTTGGTATGTAGAGCCAGTCCCATTATTTGGTATGTAGAGCCAGTCCCATTATTTGGTATGTAGAGCCAGTCCCATTATTTGTTTGGTATGTAGAGCCAGTCCCATTATTTGGTATGTAGAGCCAGTCCCATTATTTGGTATGTAGAGTCAGTCCCATTATTTGGTATGTAGAGCCAGTCCCATTATTTGGTATGTAGAGCCAGTCCCATTATTTGGTATGTAGAGCCAGTCCCATTATTTGGTATGTAGAGCCAGTCCCATTATTTGGTATGTAGAGCCAGTCCCATTATTTGGTATGTAGAGCCAGTCCCATTATTTGGTATGTAGAGCCAGTCCCATTATTTGGTATGTAGAGCCAGTCCCATTATTTGGTATGTAGAGCCAGTCCCATTATTTGGTATGTAGAGCCAGTCCCATTATTTGGTATGTAGAGCCAGTCCCATTATTTGTTTGGTATGTAGAGCCAGTCCCATTATTTGGTATGTAGAGCCAGTCCCATTATTTGGTATGTAGAGTCAGTCCCATTATTTGGTATGTAGAGCCAGTCCCATTATTTGGTATGTAGAGTCAGTCCCATTATTTGGTATGTAGAGCCAGTCCCATTATTTGGTATGTAGAGCCAGTTCCATTATTTGGTATGTAGAGTCAGTCCCATTATTTGGTATGTAGAGCCAGTCCCATTATTTGGTATGTAGAGTCAGTCCCATTATTTGGTATGTAGAGCCAGTCCCATTATTTGGTATGTAGAGCCAGTCCCATTATTTGGTATGTAGAGCCAGTCCCATTATTTGGTATGTAGAGCTAGTCCCATTATTTGGTATGTAGAGCCAGTCCCATTATTTGGTATGTAGAGCCAGTCCCATTATTTGGTATGTAGAGCCAGTCCCATTACTTGGTATGTAGAGCCAGTCCCATTATTTGGTATGTAGAGCCAGTCCCATTATTTGGTATGTAGAGCCAGTCCCATTATTTGGTATGTAGAGCCAGTCCCATTATTTGGTATGTAGAGCCAGTCCCATTATTTGGTATGTAGAGCCAGTCCCATTATTTGTTTGGTATGTAGAGCCAGTCCCATTATTTGGTATGTAGAGCCAGTCCCATTATTTGGCAGTGAAGTTAATCGGACATGACATCATCTTGGAGGCTTCAGAAATTTGCTTGTAAAAAATAATGTTAAGAGTAGTATTGGCTGATAAACGGTGCGATGAAGAAAATCTAAAGAGGCGCAGCGAAAGTAAAACGAGAGCTTACTAAGTCCAATGAAAAAAAAAATATATATATAGAAACAAATAGTGTGATTAAAGTTTTACGTAATAAATGGACGACATGAATCTGAAACGATGTTTCGATTCAATAGCTCTTCAGCAGGAACAAACAAACACACACAGAGATATGTTAGTCCTGAAGACATATTGAGCCGAAACAGATTTATGTCATCCATTTATAACGTAATGCTGTAACCATATAATTTATATATATTTTTTTTTTCATTTCTCCATTACAATCAGCTTTACCGCAGCTTTACATTTGTAAGCATTTCTTTGCCTTGACATCTTATTAAGAGCACCAAGAAGAAAGAATCATCCTTCTATAGACACCAAAACAAATGAAGCATATCGTGATATCTAAATATATGGAGGGAAGACGGTAATGAGATGACATAGGAAACATTTTGTTGCCACATGTAGCAAGGGAATTACATAGAAGATATAGAGAACAGATGAATGAACAAACATTTGGATAGATAAAAGGTTGTGAAGGAACGTGGTCTCATAGGTCAGCAGACATGGTGCTTCCTAGATAAGTACAAGCAATATGAGGAAGAAGAAGGATGAGGAAGAAAAGAAGAGAAAAGAAGAAGAAGAAGGATGCATAATAGAACGAAAAAGAAGAGGGAAGATGAAGAGTAAAAGTAAAGAGCCACCGTCACGCCAAGTGGCCTATAGGGAATATGGTGTTAGAGAACATAAATTTTACAGACCGTCAGCACATGATTTTTGGGGTAACGTGGTCGGTATTACGCCCTTACCGCTTTACTTTCCCAGAAAAAAAAATCCAGTACCCATTTAAGACTGGGTGAACCCGGAAGCCGTCGGTTGGGATCGAACCCTACCCCTTGTCCTTTGTAGCCCAGTTCACTAACCACTGAGCTATCGCGGCTGAAGAAGAAGAGAATTCATGTTATTTAATCTTTTTAGTCTTTTCTGGCTTAACCGTGTCCGTTGATCAACGATAACAAATCGTCATAGTAAAACATCCATTGTTATAGAAACTGAATTCTTAGCACTTCGTGATGAACGCTAGAAAACGACGCTGGAAATACCTTGGCCACATTCTCAGAATGACAAGGGGTAGGGTTCTAGCCCAACCGACGGCTTCCAGGTTCACCCAGCCTTAAATGGGTACCGGATTTTTTTTTCTGGGAAAGTAAAGCGGCACGGGCGCTAATACCGACCACATTACCCCAAAAATCATGTGCCGAAGGTCTGTAAAAATGTATGGTCACTAACACCATATTCCCTATACGCCACTTGGCGTGACGGGGGCTCTGTAGTGTTTTTTACTACATTCTCAGAATGGACGTTAGAAGTGAACCTCACCGGGCCCTTATGTGGAGACCAGAAGTTAAAAGAAAAGGAGGAAGACCTAAACAAACCCAGCGTAAAACCGCCATCAAAGAGAGCGCAGCTATGGGTCTCAGAAACAAGAAAGAATTAAAACAGGTTGTGGCTGACAGTCTGACATGGAAACATGACTTCTGCACCATGCGCTATATTTGGCCCAAAAAGATAATCTCTCTCTCTCTCTCTCTCTCTCTCTCTCTCTCTGCGATCAGGACTCAATCAGAGTAAGGATTCCAGACTCTCACATGAAGTCAGCTGTCAGGCTAAGTGTGTTGATCGCCCCCACAGACAGAACATCATAAGTAGAGTTCGCCAGATCCACTCTGATTGAACACCCGTTAAAACGTTGCACTGTGTTCTGCGCCAGTGACCCAGTGCATCCGATTTCAGCCAGAATTTTATTCGGGTTTCCTTTCCTAGCCTTTGATTGTCCCCAATCTTCTTGCAAGGCAGCAGATTGTCTTTTCTGTATGGGGATTCTGCCCTTAGATGGTCGGCCCTCCCAGGTTTACGAGCACCATTTGCCCGAGTCACTAGAGGTGACTAACACAGACATGCACATACAAAGATGTGAGATGTGACTAACACAGACATGCCTACACAAAGATATGAGATGTGACTAACACAGACATGCACACACAAAGATGTGAGATGTGACTAACACAGACATGCACACAGCGATACGAGGCATGACTAACATTGACACACATCAAGATATATGACACATGACTAACATAAACATGCACATAAAGATATGAGATATAACTGACATAGACATGCACACACAAAGATATGACACAGGCCTAACATAGACATGCACACAAAGATAAGAGATATGACTAACACAGATATGCACACACAAAGATATGAGCTGGGACTAACATAGCCACGCACACACAAGGATATGAGATGTGACAAACACAGACATGCACACACAAAGATATGAGATATGACTAACATAAACATGCACACAAAGATATGAGATATCACTAACCCAGACATGCACACATAAAGATTATGACTAACACTGGTACACACTAAGATATGAGATATGACTAAACACAGACACACATAAAGATATGAGACATGATTAACACGGACACACCAAGATATGAGATATGACTAACATGACACACACCAAGATATGAGCCATGGCCAGCACACACAAGCTAAGATATGAGCCATGGCTAGGACAGAAACACTACAATATATGAGCCATGGATTCACGAAAAAACACCAAGAAATGAACCATGTCTAGCACAGAAACACATTAAAGTGTCCATATGCTTGGGCTTGTTGTAGTCGGCAGACTCTTCTGAACGTGGGAATCACAGGTTTCGTTAAACAGTTGTCCGGAGATTTGAGAGTGCAGTCTGACCCATAGAACGTTCTCTTGCATGTACAGATTCCCGATTGACTGTTTACAGGTGACGTTGAAACAGTTGTCCGGACATTTGAGAGTACATATGATGTCACAGCCATCAGAACACATCTGTTCGCACTGTAGCCCAAAATTACCAAAATGACAAGGGTCATTACAGGCATAGCCAAGATGTTTACATTGTAGGCATTTTCCGGATTTTTCCTCAAATAAAGGACAGACACTGAGACAAGACCCAGAACAGTCGTGTCCATAGATCCCATGTGAACAGTTGCCGTGACAAGTACCGATGATGACATTGCAGCCTTTACTACACCCACGACACATTGCACAAAACGACCAAGAATGCTCGTCCAGACAATAGGTGTCTGTAAATGTTTGCACCTCACATACTTTCAGTGCACTGTCGGCCTGCGAAATGGTCAGTGAGAACTCAATCTTAATGTGTGCCATTGGCGTTTGTGTTTTGACTACAATAGTGTTCACAGATAAATTAGGGTATGATATATCATTATACTGGAACACTACTCCGCCACTGTCAGAGAAAGCCTTTAGAGTGGCATTCTTTACCCGAATCATAGTGCTAGCTCGATGATAGATTCGAATGGTGTGAGTCTTCTGGGGCGTTGCAAAGTTCAGATACCAGTAAACAGAATTGGTTCCACTTCTCCATTGTGTGTGTGTGTGTGCAGTCATTGTCATAGAGATTGGTCTTTGTTTTGCTATTAACTGCGGCCTCTGGTCCACATCCGTCTCCTGTATAACAAGCATCAATTGTGTCGGTCTGGTTTGTGATCTGTGAGAGCCACTTTCCGACCCCCGGCTATGTAGATGGAGCAGATATTTGCAACTATCGCCCCTTCAATCCATAACTTGTTGATCAGACCAGCCCCAGAGCAGAAGACATCAATCTCGTGCGGACTAACTACAAACCTTGATACATTGTTACATGAGGCAGAACCATTCAGTTTTACCGTGAAACTGTCCGGATTTTTTAAATCATTCACATAAATCCTAAACCAGGAGCACGGCAAAGATTGATTGAGAGTTGCCTCAACTGATGTAGAATCTGTGTCTGGATTACATGATGTGTCGTTGTTATCAAACAGGAAAGTAGGTTCAGATTGTTGGGCATATTTGTAAATAAAATCCAAGTACTGACACTGGGGTCCGAAATATTCGTGCTGACAACTGTCATTGTTTGGGCATGTCCCTGTAGTTTTGTCACAAACTAAGTCATTACAGCAGTGACATTGTAACGTACAATTTGCCCCAAACCAACCGTCTGCACAAGTAAGGTCATTAGCTTCCAAGGTCGCTAACGAAGCCAGCGAATACAGACTTGATCTACAGCGATGGTTAACGAGCTGTGTACACACATTTATTATCAAAGATAATCAATCAGTCAATCAAGGTATTTTAAAAAATGACTTGTAATACTGTATTACTCTCAGCTAGCTTCCGCAGTGTGTGTTCTATCCAGTGTTGTTGTCTCTGTGGTATTTCTTTTTCCACTGGCAGATAGTTGACTGGTACCTTCCAACAATTCTATGTCAGTGAATTTGCCCTCCCATTTCTGTCCCTTTATTCTGCGCAGGCATCCATTTATAGAAGTCTGTATTTTCGTGATTGTCATTTATATTCTCCATGTTTCACAACTTCAATTCAATAGGGATTGTAATGATGCCAGTGCAATGAAGACTTCTCTTACTTTTTGTATCCTAATTTTGGTACCATTCTCTAGTCCTCCTTCGCTATTTTATATATATATATATATATATATATATATATATATATATATATATATATATATATATATATATATATGGCAACAAATAACGGCCATAAGAACTGTAAATCAATTGGGAATGTTTCAACAAATAAAACAAAGCGTTAGGCAAGGTTGTTTGCTGCCACCATATTTATTTAATATGTATAGTAAGATTATTTTAAAATCCATAAGGGGCATGCCTGGAATAACAATTGGAGGTCATAATATAAATAACCCCAGGTATGCTGATTATCAGTCTTAATCGCTACGAGTAAAAATGAGTTACAAGAAATGTTAGACATTATAGTGAATTAAAACAAATAAATGAATTTAAATATCTGGGAATAATGTTAACCTCAGATGGTAGATGTAGAACAAAGGTGGGGTACCGAATAGCTCAGGCAAAAGCAGCTTTCCAAAAACTGATAAAGATAATGTGCAATCCATTTTTTGCAATAGAAACAAGAAAAATAATTCGTATATGTTATGTAGAATCAGTCTTAAAATATGGATGTTAATCATGGACAATGTAACATAAAACAAACAAGAAAATCACTGGAGGCTGTAAATAGTGGTTTTACAAAATAAAGTTGAGAATACCATGGACAGCTAAAAAGAGTAATTAAAACGTTATGAGAAGGGAACAGCTGGAACATATTGTAACAATTTGGAAAATTGAGGGACAAAGAGAACAGCAAAAATAAAAGATACCAGGCAGCTTAAGAGAAAAGCTTGGCAGAAGGTGAACAACAGAAATGAAACATAACTGTCGGGGTAGAAAGTTGTGGAGAAACATGATCACCTACGTCAGCAAGCCCGGTACTTGATGATAATGTTTATGATTATGTGCAAGGGGAGCTACGTCACCAGCAAGGTCAATGTCATTAATATTTTTTGCTCAGTGACCACTAGATTCCAGTACTGCTTTTCTGCGTTATTCGCATAATCCAATTCATGACCAGAATTGGAGAAAGAGAAATGGATATCGCAGGCACCTCAGCCTTGCTCTTGTTTTAATTTCGAATGTGTCTGTAAGCTGCCTTTCATGTTTTACACTACGTTCCATTCCTTCATACATTGTTTTTATCAAGTTAATAAACGTTGTATGGATTCCTTAATGAGTCAGCAACGTGCATAGCATTCCTTTTTCCAAAATATCAAATGCCTTTTTCGTAATCTATAAATCCAATATAAAGTGAGGACTGTCTTCTTAAACCTCTGAATTCCGATCGAAGTATAGGGCACTCACAATAGGTCTCCACCCAATCCTGTCTGAAGCAAGCATGGACAACTCTCTTTAGGACCTGCCAGCCTCTTTCATTTCATCATGTATGGTTCGTCGCCATGTCCCGAATGGTCTATCCCTTCTTCGTTTGCCACGAGGTGTCCATGTTAATGCTATATGCGGATGCCTGGTTCGTTCCATTCGTAGAAAGTGACCTAGCCATTTCTAACGTCTGCTTTATGTATGACCTCTTTTAGTCTTTCCAAAATGATTCTGTTTAGTATTTTTTCCTGGTATATATAGCTGCGTAATAGGTCTGTAATTTGTGCGCTTGTGTAAATGTTATATAAATATATATAATTATGGTCTATGTGACTGGTTTCTTTCCTATATTAATGGCACTTGGTGTAAGAGGCTGCCCAAAAATGTAAAATATTGGAACACTATGGCCTTGTTTATTTTTAATGCCATGAAAAATATACTAACATAAAAAAAAATAACACCAGGGCTAAAACTAACAATAGCAAAATGTTACATCTTCTCAATATTCCTATATGGTGCAGAAACATGAACATTAGACAAGAAAACAGAACAGAAAATTGAAGCCTTTGAAATATGGATTTATAGAAGAATAGGTAGAATTGGATGGAAAGAAAAGAAAACAACCGATGAAGTTTTAAAACAACTAAACATGAAAAGAGAACTACTAAACACAATTCAAACAAGACAAATGAAATGTTTGGGCCATGTTAAAAGACACAACAGCCAAATAAAAGTAATATTGGAAGGGAAAATACAAGGTAAAAGAGGCAGAGGCAGACCAAGACTTACATGGACGAGTAACATCAAAAGATGGACAAGTCAACCTATGACAATCTGCACCATCAAAGCAAGAGACAAAGTGGAATGGCGCTCCATGGTAGCCAACCTTCGATGCTGAGACGGCACTCAATGATGATGATGTTGACCTTGTTGAGCTTTGTGTGCAATGACAGGCAATCACTTTAACTTGCTTACGTCTGGTAAACTGAACGAATGGAAATGAAAGTGCTAAATCACTTATCAGTCAAACTAAAACCTTCAAAACAATTACGTCTGTTAAAGCCCACGGTCAAGTAGATAGACAATGAGTCTGTTTCCTTTCTCTTATATTGTTCCCTCTATCACACTTGGTTGTTCCGCATCCGCTACACTTATCTCTGTGTATTTTCGGTTGGGAAGCAACGTAACGATGTTGTACTTTTGACCCGGTACAACTGCTTGAGCGTCATCATTACAAATCGTACTTGTAATATCCCGCTAACTAATAATGGGATTAAATTAAGATTATGCTTCGTCATAAAACTCATA
>JAVIAB010000047.1:28952351-29132351 GCA_032433765.1 Megaustenia siamemsis
GGGTGACGCATGGTGACGATGTGAAAGACATCGCAAGTGATAGTAACTTTTTTTTTAAGGTTGCTTAGCAGGCGGTGTGCTGAAATGCAGGCCTCTTGTAACAGTGTACTTTGTCGAAGAATGCTGGTTAGATCATACTTTGGACTGTCTCTTGTTCTCTGTGTTTTCTATTGCCCTATATGTTTTGTGCTGTCTATATGTGAATTTTTCGAAGTTTTGTAAAAATATATGTCCCCCAAACTTAGTTGTTGACTTGTCATCTCAGAAGTTTATATTCATAGAGATCGAAGAGGGAAGACAACCCAGTACTCAAAAATGTCGTGCTTAAGTCGGATGTGTTGGGCCGAAAGGCGCAAATATAACAGTTACACTGCAAATCACAACACATCGCAGACACGTCCACTTAACGTCCTTTTAAGGGCGGATGACGAAGAGGAATTCTACTGTCTACGAATACTCTAAAATACTTCAGTCATCGGGCGAACGCAAGCATATTCATTTATTGATGTTATTATGTGTCTTTAATTGTATACCCTATTGGAGAAAACAGAAGAGATTAGTGTAGAGTATTGTTTTTATAATCGACGGTCTAGTGCATTAGGTAGTTCAGAACAGAAAGTAATAGAATAATTTGATGTTGTCACAGCATTTACCTAATATAAATATGTAGATTAACATCACATTTTTCTGATATGATTAATGTTCCTGTATATATTTTAGTTTCTGTGCAGATGTCACGAGCAATCAGATAGTTGTCTCATCCATAAATAGATTCGTTTGCAGTGATACCAGGGCCTTCCATAACCATAATCTTACCCTATTGGTCCGGCCTTCAAGTGTCGTGTAGCAGGTACTACCTCTTTCCTGCTGCCATCAAAACTCGCTCAGATCGGGTATTCCGGATTGTCTTATGAAGTCTGTTGTCTGTTTCAGGAATTCATTTCCCCCATAGAGCTTCTGAATCAAAGTTGGGGGAATGGATCACGCTTTTTTTCCTCGTGTCTACATACTGGAGATATGATAAAATAAACATGAAACTGTAGGTGACAGCTTTACTGAGAGATGACAGAATAATTACACGTCACGGCTACAGGCCTTCGTCGGTCAGACGGGAAAACGCGTACAAGAAATGTATAGGGTTACATGAATACACGTTGAAGGTTACTTCTTTCGGAAAGAGGAGCAGGGTCCTTGTAAGAACTGGAGACAGTCTATTCGAATGTATTATGTTGGTTTTTGTCTGCTGGTAACGATAAATAGGCAAAGAAAACGCGGGAGATGAAACGAGAAGATTAAATCAAGAAACAATTGTCTTGACTTCGTCATCTCCACATAGAGGATTCGAACTGCCGTCAAAGCTGCTCTGACGAACATAGAGAGAAATGAAAGAAATTCTCAGAAAAGCGAGAAAATGAAAGTATTAACCCAGTGCCAGGCTGAATAGGAATATTTGAAATGAACAATTGTCCAATCATTGGTGTTAGGCTGAGGCATCCCGACTTTGACGAAGTCACCAGGGAATCTTTCCACGAATATTTTTAGAATAGACAATGTTTATTTAACCTTAAAGTTGACTCTATAGCCTTGAAGTAGATTTTTTTTTTATTTGCTGAAGAAACGATCGTCATTGTACAGTTGAGGCTGTCTGGATCTGTTTAAGTTACGTGTATCCACTTCCTTAATCACACATTTCATGTGTCTGCACTTGAAGTGCAGATGTCACGAACAATCAGATAGTTGTCTCATCCATAAATAGAATACGTGATCTATGAGATAGGGATAAGATCAATGTTAACTAACCCGGATGGGATTTGATTTTTGTTTCTCTTTTGAAAGCACCTTTGGTGTAAAGAGGGGGAGGGGGGGGGGGAGTAGTTAGAATTTGAATGAAAGATGGTGGGTGGGGGGGTGTTACAGTGTGACTCGGCCATGAAGACTTGGGAAGAGTGTAAGAAGAATATGAGGATAGACAGAGGAATGGAAGAATGATACGATACGACGATGATATGACGATTCGACGATGATAGGAGGTAAAATAGTTTTGGGCGGCGTGGAATTAAAGTCATGTCTTAAGGATTAGCAAGTGAGACGTTAAGTCTACCGAACTCAGACGCGGTGGCGTAAACGGCTTTAAGATTACAAGGAAAATACGTACGGGTGTTCAGCCAGAGCGTAGAAATTGACCGACAAAGTTACATAACGCAACGACGCTTGACGCTGGACACCCGTCAAACAGGTGTTGACACGAGATAGCTATAATACGACTAGCTCGGAAACATCATTTGAAGGGCTGAGCCGAGCGAAATAAGAGGACATTCTTGTGTCGGCAGGCACCTTACCGAAGTACAGATAGACAGTCTGAGATGAAAGAATTCTGACGAACAAATCGCCGCACGTAATCAAAGGGCCAATGAAAGTTTTAGTTGTTAGGGAACGATACTTAGGAAGATTGACGGGTGTCGACAACACGCTTAAAACAATAAGACCATGGACATAATGTAAAAGGGGGAGCTAACAATATAGTGACAGCAGACGGACGAAAGATAAACCGTATCTAGACTAGATCCCCATGATCTTTGGCCAGGTGGGAGTGGCTAAATGGACACTAAAAGGCCATGACTTGACTTGAAACAGAACACGAGAGGACAGAGGCAGAGAAACTTAGATACTGACGGACTTACTTACACTTGGAGTAAGATACACTCGGGACCCACGAAGCGGAAGGGTACACATCAGTGAGAATGTAGAAGAGACTAGATATCTGCCTTAATGCAGATGATAGGGTTAGGAATTAGAAAACTTTGATCTTAGCTTAACAGAGACAGAACAGAACACACAGAAGAGAACTTGGATTTAGATAAAGAGAACTTAGACTCTAGACGCAGCACTTAAAGGAACATTTAGATTATAAGAGGACAATATAGTTTGTTCATTGTACGAAACCGGGCAGATGAGCAGGAGAGAGTAGTGAACCTGCCTGGAGTTAGAGTAGAGAAATCAAGAGTTTGACTAATAGAGGTTGCACAGAAATTTGTGTGGTTTAGGTTTAGAAGTAAGACCTCAAGGTCTATAAGATTGAGAGTTAACTTATATACGTTCACGAGCGTTACTTGTGAATATACATCGCCGATTGGCTCGACACACATTAAAGGAACGTTTATATTATAAGAGGACAGTAAAGTTTGTTAATTGTACGGAACCAGTGTTCATCATCATCATCATCGAGTGCCTTCTCCGCAACGAAGGTTGGCTACTATGGATCGCCATTCTACTCTGTTTCTTGCTTTGATGGTGCAGGCTGTCATAGATTGACTTGTCCATCTTTTGATGTTACTCGTCCATGTTAGTCTTGGTCTGCCTCTGCCTCTTTTACCTTGTATTTTTCCTTCCAATATTACTTTTAGTAGGCTGTTGTGTCTTTTAACATGCCCCAAAAATTTCATTTGTCTTGTCTTAATTGTATTTAGTAGTTCTCTTTTTATTTTCAGTTGTTTTAAAACTTCATCGTTTGTTATCTTTTTGTTTCCATCCAATTCAGTGTTAACTGTTGTTAAAGTTTTGAAGAGGATGTCAACAATAAAGACTATATTATATTTGTTCGAAAACTATAATGATGACGAGTTGTGTGTCTCTATATACATATATATGTTATGAAAGTAGAAGATGGCAAGAAATGACAAGAACAAATACCAAAACAAATAGCAAGATAAGAGTACAGAAGATAGATCAACAAGATAGCAAAACAACAAAAAAATCTGCAACATGGGAGATGTGCGAGAGAGAGAGAGAGTGTGTGAGAGAGTATATAGAGTATAGAGAGAGAGTGTGTGAGAGAGTATATAGAGTATAGAGAGAGAGTGTGAGAGAGAGAGAGTGAGAGAGAGAGAGAGAGAGAGAAGCAAAAAACATGTTTGGGTCTAAGTTAAGAAACGCTTTGGTTTTTCCCACTTTTGAACCACGTATGTAGAAACCTGGTTTGTGGTGCAGAGAGGGGATGAGATACAGAGATATATAGAAAGAGGGTATTAATAAGGAGAGAGGGGATGAGATACAGAGATATATAGAAAGAGGGTATTAATAAGGAGAGAGGGGATGAGATACAGAGATATATAGAAAGAGGGTATTAATAAGGAGAGAGGGGAGCCTCAGATACCTATTTGGGAAAACCACCCGACTTGGCTACCGACGTTCGGACAATCTGTCTTCGATTCCCGCAGGAAGCTGTGTGAATTGGACTCATGGTTGGAAAAAAATTAACCCCCGCGGTCGACCCAGCCGCTAGTAGAAATGGTTACCAGGGTAGTACTCTGTGAAGGTGAGAAATGTCACCTCACATTGTGAAGCGACACTATCCAGAAGTCTCCGAACACTTCCGGATATGCCGCCGAGCACATATGGGTGAAAACTCACATGCTAAGAAGGCGATTCCAGTCTCGTACTTTTATCTTTACTTTTAACGAGAGAGAAAGAGAGAGAGAGAGAGAGAGAGAGAGAGAGAGAGAACGATTTAAAAATGAAGTTGGCAAATGATTGACATATTGGAGAAATAGCAGCAGGAAGAAAAACAAATTATCCCGTCATTCGTGCATGATGGAGCAAAATAGATCTTGAGCTTCCACATTACAGCTTTCTCGACGTTCTTCTATTATTCTGTGTTCTGAATTACCTAATGCACTGCAACGAGATTATAAAAACAATACTCTCTAATCTCTTCTGTTTTCTTTATGCGCTGTAATGTGTGCAGCCTTGATATTTCGTATATTCATCTTTAGGCTATCGGGGCCCCACGGTGAGGAGAGAGAAGAATAGAGCCACTGTTACCTCCCACGTTTGTCGTAAGAGGCGATTAAGAATGTGAGGAATTGTATGCCTGTACAGTCACGTAGAACGTGCACGGAGCGACCTTGTCAATGGAATTTACAGATGCATTTTGGGAAATGCTGTGAGAAGTGTTGGAGCGGATATGGGGAACTGGTGACAGCAATGAAACTGGTTCCATGGATAGAATAGAATCTTTTGGAAGGGCGGCCTTTTCTTCTTGTGCTGCTACACCTAACTGGCAATGCTTGTTGCTTGTCGTTAGACGCACTTTATGTCCACAACAGTCCATGGTTTCGTTTCTGAATGAGGATCGCTGATTGGTCAAGAATTGCCGTTTTAAAATGTCTAATGAGCTATTGGAGTTGGGGAGAGGGGGGTGTCGTTTTAATGTGTTTACTTTTAGAAAACTGCCATCGTGTCGCTTACTAAGTCGAAAACATAAACGTGACTGTAAGAAAAGAAATAAGAAATGACTTGACATAGCTGTTGGTGGGGAAAAGACGACAATAAATGTTAGAAATAAAAAAACAAACAGCAAAATAATTCAAAAATATTAAGTGCTAATAGACAATAAGAAAGCTTATTGGAAAATAACTAGTCAGTAGCACACAAACAGGGCGATTTCAATTGACTACCTCTTCATGTCAAGGCGAAAAATAGTCATTGATCGATAAACCTTGCGGTCAGGGGTTGTGCTGGACATAATTCTTCCTCCCTGCTTGGTCTTAAATTATCATCCGGCAGACAAAATATAGGGCACTCCCATGATAACCTTCTGTAACGACTACATCCATGGGGGAGTAGCTCGCCCCTATGTATATAACCTATTGAGGATTGAAAACTAAAACCAGAGTGTAATATTTCTTGTATGTTGCCACACCGGTCGTGGTGACACGTCATATTGCTTGACAGGTGGCTGTTTCGATCGACGTCGTTTAAATATGTAATCGCTTGTAAACCACTTGATGGTTCCCGTCGTCGTTATCTTGTGGTTCTTGATGATGGTGACGGTGAATCACTGTCCCCACTACACAGTACTCGCTAGCTGTGCTGATCTGCTACGAGTATTACTGAGAAAATTTTGAGATGACTTGACTCTGGAACACTAGGAACAGGACCAATGGCGTCCCATTCATTCAGCGCTCTCTTCCCGTTACACAAAGAGTGACTGTGGTCACCCGACTCAGCTGGACACCGTCTGGTCTTACTTCGCTTCTCCCACGGTAACTAGGTTCAGAGCGACTCGACACTTAGCTCCGTGCCTGATCGTATGGACTGCACGTGTTCATCGTCCTCAGAATGGTTTGTACTTCGCGTTGTGTTGATCCGCCCACTAAGCCCACTCGGCCAACTAAAACAATCGATTACACAGCCATACCAAATTGAGGTCACACAACTCAAGAATAGCACAATACTTAACGTGCTTTATTTACAAAGTGCTGATTATAACAAGCTATATACATGTGCTGGGCGGTCTGACTATCTGCTCTAGTTTATCCAATAGGTCTAATAACGTTTTGGCTTACTACCTCTTTATGCCACCTGCTTCTGTGTTCTCAATGCTCTTAGTCCGTTACACTTTTACTATCGCCCTACACTTATATGTGACTTATCTAGACTTTCTCTAACTCACATCTGATCTCTATTTGTGTTTGGAAACTCCACCTAAACTCCAATTTAAGAAAGAGCATTTTTGCTCTGTTCCCACTGAACGAGCCAGGCGCCTAGTAGCGCTGCCGCCTCCTAGCTAGCTCCAAGTCTTAGATCACTCCATCTAGCCAAACTTCCTAAGCTGGAACTTGTCTTCCCATCTTCACTGGACTTCCTACCTCCACCTAAATTGGACTTCTCTCCACCACCTAAAGTGGACTAGTCTTTCCATCTCCCCAGCCTTTTAAGTACCTCGTATTCCAACCAATCACACATCACCTGCGTCATAACTCAGCCAATCAAATAAATCTTACCATGTTAAGACAACTCACTCTAGAGTTTCTCCTCATTCACTTATCGCACGAGATTTTTCCAGTCTCCACTCACCACTATCAACCGTCCCGTGCCACTGTCTCAACTCACGGCGGTTCTCAAATCTCACAATACCTACAATGGTTCTCCCATTGTCTTTCCTCTATACCCAACTACATTTATTTCCTTACATCCCTACATTCCCCGACTACATCGGCAGCTTTTGTTACAATTTACTTACTGATAATTGGTCGCATTACATGTATACACATTACATAGACTACTTGTATACTTTTTCTTTGTACCGCTTACAAAATATACTTCCCTTAACTGTACTCTCAGATAGTCTTTTGTGCTGATCGTACCACTTTGATTTAAATGTTCATGCTACAAGACAATTCTCTACTCAAAGTCATTTTGAAGTGACAAGGAAGTGCCCAAAATAAAACAACAATATCATCTGTTATCCACTCTCTCCTGCAACTCTCACGCTGTTGGCATCGAGTCGTAACTCTAGGTTGACCTTTAACCTGATAATTTGAGACATAAAAGGTTACAGCTATATACGCTACGTAAAGTAGTTCCTTCAATTATTGATCTCAATGATCATAATTATAATGACATCATAATATCTTAGTTATCTGTATTGTAAGTTATAATGTAGACATGGTTTGGCTGTTAACATCTCTTACAGTTTTGTTCAAGTGTTTTTATATAAAGACGCAGATCAGTGATTTAAAAAAGGGGTCAGCTTTGTTTTCTGTCTTGCCTGAACGTGTTTACGTTTCAATATGGAGAAAGTAAGCCATTTTATTAGTTAAACCACTGTTGTCACGGCAACTAGAATGCAATTTATAAAGAGGGCTACATGTACTTTTCATACACATTGCAAGGTCGATAGATGTAATTGTACGGTTGAAGTAGGTTTGATTTCCATAGACATTGAAGCATATCCTTTAGTAACAGCTCAAAGTAATGTAGCTATGTCATGACTGGCTGGAATATGGTGGCTGGTTGTGCACTAACATTTAACTCATTGAGCTTGAATGTGATTATGTTATGTTTTGTGAAAAAAATATAAGAGGGATCGTAGCCTCGGTTGCCTTCTCTGAATATCTGCCACTGTTCTTCAATGAGGGCGAGAGAGAGAGAGAGACAGGCAGCGCGAGAGAGATAGAGCGACGAAGAGAGACAGAAAGACATAGCGAGAGAGAGACAGACAGGCAGAGCGATAGAGAGACAGACAGAGCGAGAGAGAGAGAGATAATCTCATACCAAACAGCAACAACCAACATTCCTAAATAAAAATTAGTCAAGTATGGGCCAAACACACAGACAAAGGAGGTGAACCATAAACAAGTGCCCAAATGCAGATCCTTGTTCTGGGCACTGTAGGTTTGCGGCAGTTCTCTGGGTCCGGGTTTATGAGAAAGTACCGAATCCATTAATCCACATGGGAATCTATTTCGATGGAATTTCCCATATTTTAAATAGGTCAGTCGTTGACTTAATAACTAAACAGGACCGTAGTTTAAACTAGAAGTTGGCTAAAGGGAGAATTACTAAAAATCACACCCAGCGCTGAAAGTGCCCACCCTCTTCTTCGAGACATAAGTACGCAGGTTTTGTCATTTCTTTGTATTGCTCATCTCAACGTGACCGTATCGATATTGTTTATTTCGGTGGCTTATGTTTTGTACAGAGATCCTGAATTGTTCGTGCTTGGGTTTTGGTGACGGTCTTCTTGAAATAATTTACTGGAACTAATCCGTAGCCGGCAAGTCTAGCTACTAGAGAGGCAGAAGGTTACAACAAAATTCTTCTTTTTTTTCTTCTTCTTTTCTTCTTAAATGTTCTCCTTCTTATTTACTTCCATATTTTCAAATCACCGTCGAGGGGAGATATAGATCACGCTCTTTTTCTGTTCTTTTAACCTTTTCTGATGTTATGTTTCCTGGTGTTTCTAATATTCCATCAATCCAACTTGTTCATGGTCGACCCTTGAGTCTGGTGTTCTCGTAACGGTTAATGAAGGCTCTTTGTGTTTTTAGTCTTTATGTCTTATCATGTGACCAAACTATTTTGTCTGTTGTTTATTTATGAACTCTGTGGCGGGAATTATTTCTAGCTTTTTTTTCTCAGTTCTTCATTTCTGATTTTTTTTCTCTAACATGGTTTCCTGTCATGTGTGTAACATATGTTATTTCAGTAGTGGTTATTGTTCTTGAGTCTAGCGTCCAAGTCTGACATTGGTAGCACCACAATTAGATCATGACTGAGCAACATGTGGGAAATCCCGCCGACACATTCTATATCTCTATAATAATATTCATTTATTATTATTTGTCTCCAGTCTAAACCACTGGAAACTACTATTCGTGCTGTTTCGTCGTAAATGTTTGTCTGCAACGCAAATATTAAGTCTTACCCTATCCGGGAGATACTTGTATTAATAGGAAAAATACAGATACACAATTTATTCCCTAGCTGTTAACGCAGCCCTATGCTATAGTCATGAGAACACCTGCGTGAAAGACATCGCCAATGATGGCTAATTTTTTTTAGTTAGCCGAGTTGGCAATGTTCCCTAGCGTTTGTCTTTTCGTGGCAAGGCTCTGTGCCACTGAGTACGGGTTAGATCCTGCTTCGGACCATATATTGTTCTTTGTTGTTTTTTTTTCTGTTGTTGATTATTTGAAATTTTTTCCGAGTGCTGTAAACATACCTCTTCCTCTGAATTTATTCGCTGATTATCACCTCGGAAGTTTCCCTCTAGAACAATATTCATTTATTATTATTTGTCTCCTACATAAGCACCAGTTTACCACCCCAAGGGTTTAGCCCGGTAGCACCTGTACACAAAAAGTGGCCAGCCACAAAAATTTGACTGCTTACATCCGGACCAGCGAACCATAATTGATTAAAACCCTACTCCATCTCCACCTGGTGCCCGTGGGACTAATTAGTTTGACAAAGCGAGTAACGATCAAAGAAGAAAATCAACCCGATATTTAAAAGCATCATACCGAAATCGGATGTGTTGGGTGGAAAGGCGCAGACATCACAACTTGCTGTAAAGGACAGCTTAGTCCATCTACCTCATATAACGTGCTATGAATATCATATGTTGGATTAACAACATCAAGTTCAGTCCTCCGTATACTCTGTGCTCCTAATTAAAACTTGTAAAAATATACATCATTAGTACAGAAAAGACAGAATAACTTGACTTGAGAATATAATTAATTTGGTACAATATTATCTTGATGCAATACCTCCAAATCGGCATCAACGCTGGTGCGGAGTTAAAGAGTTTAAGGATGAACGGTAGAGAGAAAGTGGCGTCGTGCACACGCGGCAGCAAATCTAAGTTGGGGTGACCATTTTTTTCCCCATTGATTTTGGGGACATTTGTCATATTTTTTAAATTTCAGAGGATTTTTTTCCTTATAAAAAGCATGTAACTGTGTGTGCGCAAGAAATTTTGTAAATGCAAAAAAAAAAGATAAATTTAAATTTCATAACTGTGTTTATTTGCCGTTTGATTTTATTTCTTTTAATATTCACGGTACTTATGCGATACACGCACTTAATGAAATTACAATAGCTATTTTTGTTTCTAAATAACAAAAAAAAAGTTTAAAATAAAAAAAAATTTAAACAACATATAGATATCAATTGCAATATTAAAGGAATGTTTACAGTAACTTATTTCTACTGAAGAGGTTGTTGCCTCGGCGTGGTACTTGTTTTTTGAGTGTATCTTTCTCAAGATCTCATGATTTGAAGCAAGTTTTTCACTGAAGCTTTCACACAATAAATTAATGTTAGTTTTTACTGTTAACATGGCTTCTAGTTGATTATAAATACTATTCTACGGAGAAAATTAAAATACTATGGGAGTCGACGCAAAGGTCTGGAAGGAACAATAATGTAAGGCATAGTTCCAGTGTGACGCATCAGGGGCAGACCAAGAAGAAGGTTTCAAGACATCAAGGAGATCTTGAAGGTGACAACAGAAGAAGTAGGAGATCTGGCTGGAGGCAGAGATGCTTTCAGACGGGCTGTAGTGAATGCAACGTTCTGTGGGAGATATTGCTAGAGACAGATTCTTTCAAAAGGACTGTGGTGAGTGTAACTTTCTGTGGGAGATCTGGCTAGAGACAGAGATTCTTTCAGACGGGCCGTGATGAGTGCAACGTTCTGTGGGAGATCTGGCTAGAGACATAGATTCTTTCAGACGGGCCGTGATGAGTGCAACGTTCTGTGGGAGATCTGGCTAGAGACATAGATTCTTTCAGACGGGCCGTGATGAGTGCAACGTTCTGCAAAAGACGTGCGATGAAGATGATCAACTTAAATATATCTGCATCTATTTATTATTTTACTTCTGCACATTAACCAACGCGTCATGTCTTTATTAAATGCTTGGAACTACACACAAGGTGCATTAAGCCATCATCTTTTCGCGTGCATTTAGATGTGTAAGTATAATCTTATAATTGAATGGGGATTTAAATTCACTTGCTTGTGTCAATTAAGCTATACAAATGTAGAGTAATACCAATTTAAGGGCGTTATAAATACATCACTATCGGTGTCTGGTTCTATCATCTTTCTCAAACACTGGAGTAATGTACCTAATTTTAGACAAGGATGGTATATTGTTTAGGTCACCTTTCATTTGATGACGTCAAGCTCAATGTTTTATTTAACTTTTAGCAGCTATTGTTCAAGTCATGTGTTGGAACTGTCTGAAGGTATTATCACTTTTCGTAGTTCTGCCTCATATTTCCTTTTCACATAGGCGTGATAGCCTAAATAGCATCGTTTAGCGCACTGAACTCAAGTACATCCGTCTTCGTCGCGAGTTTTTTTTTTTAACTGATTCCATTTCTGTTTTCATTTACCTTCCTGCAAGGCGGCACTGTTTATATATAATCTGTGTTGTCTCTTCTAGGAATTCAGAATTACCAGAGTTACTAGCCTCCACCACCCGGATTCATTTCACTTCTTCCTTCTTTTGCGTCGATTGTTCTCGAGGACTGTCATGCCCTGTGGCGACCCTATTTTTTTTCCTTTTTTTTTTTTTTCTTTTTTTGCACATTTCAATTTCAAATTCACATAATAAAAGAAGTAAAGAGCCCCGTCACACCAAGTAGTGTATAGGGAATACAATGTTCGTGACCATACATTTGTATAGACCTTCAGTACATGATTTTTGGGGTAATGTGATCGGTATCACGCCCGAACCGCTTTACCTAACCAGAAAAAAATCCGGTACTCATTTAAGGCTGGGTGAACCCGGAAACCGTTGATCGTGATCGAACCCGACCTTTCGTTTTATGTAGTCCAGTTGAGCTATCGCGGCTCAATTCAAGTGGTTACTAACGTGTAACCACTGAGCTATCGCGGCTCAATTCAAGTGGTTACTAACGCGTAAGCACTGAGCTATCGCGGCTCAATTCAAGTGGTTACTAACGTGTAACCACTGAGCTATCGCGGCTCAATTCAAGTGGTTACTAACGCGTAACCACTGAGCTATCGCGGCTCAATTCAAGTGGTTACTAACGTGTAACCACTGAGCTATCGCGGCTCAATTCAAGTGGTTACTAACGTGTAACCACTGAGCTATCGCGGCTCAATTCAAGTGGTTACTAACGTGTAACCACTGAGCTATCGCGGCTCAATTCAAGTGGTTACTAACGCGTAACCACTGAGCTATCGCGGCTCAATTCAAGTGGTTACTAACGCGTAACCACTGAGCTATCGCGGCTCAATTCAAGTGGTTACTAACGCGTAACCACTGAGCTATCGCTGCACAATTCAAGTGGTTACTAACGTGTAACCACTGAGCTATCGCGGCTCAATTCAAGTGGTTACTAACGTGTAACCACTGAGCTATCGCGGCTCAATTCAAGTGATTACTAACGTGTAACCACTGAGCTAACGCGGCTCAATTCAAGTGATTACTAACGTGTAACCACTGAGCTATCGCTGCACAATTCAAGTGGTTACTAACGCGTAACCACTGAGCTATCGCGGCTCAATTCAAGTGGTTACTAACGCGTAACCACTGAGCTATCGCTGCACAATTCAAGTGGTTACTAACGCGTAACCACTGAGCTATCGCTGCACAATTCAAGTGGTTACTAACGCGTAACCACTGAGCTATCGCTGCACAATTCAAGTGGTTACTAACGCGGAACCACTGAGCTATCGCTGCACAATTCAAGTGGTTACTAACGCGGAACCACTGAGCTATCGCGGCTCAATTCAAGTGGTTACTAACGCGTAACCACTGAGCTATCGCTGCACAATTCAAGTGGTTACTAACGCGTAACCACTGAGCTATCGCTGCACAATTCAAGTGGTTACTAACGCGTAACCACTGAGCTATCGCTGCACAATTCAAGTGGTTACTAACGCGTAACCACTGAGCTATCGCTGCACAATTCAAGTGGTTACTAACGCGTAACCACTGAGCTATCGCTGCACAATTCAAGTGGTTACTAACGCGTAACCACTGAGCTATCGCTGCACAATTCAAGTGGTTACTAACGCGTAACCACTGAGCTATCGCTGCACAATTCAAGTGGTTACTAACGCGTAACCACTGAGCTATCGCTGCACAATTCAAGTGGTTACTAACGCGTAACCACTGAGCTATCGCTGCACAATTCAAGTGGTTACTAACGCGTAACCACTGAGCTATCGCTGCACAATTCAAGTGGTTACTAACGCGTAACCACTGAGCTATCGCTGCACAATTCAAGTGGTTACTAACGCGTAACCACTGAGCTATCGCTGCACAATTCAAGTGGTTACTAACGCGTAACCACTGAGCTATCGCTGCACAATTCAAGTGGTTACTAACGCGTAACCACTGAGCTATCGCTGCACAATTCAAGTGGTTACTAACGCGTAACCACTGAGCTATCGCTGCACAATTCAAGTGGTTACTAACGCGTAACCACTGAGCTATCGCTGCACAATTCAAGTGGTTACTAACGCGTAACCACTGAGCTATCGCTGCACAATTCAAGTGGTTACTAACGCGTAACCACTGAGCTATTGCTGCACAATTCAAGTGGTTACTAACGCGTAACTACTGAGCTATCGCGGCTCAATTCAAGTGGTTACTAACGCGTAACCACTGAGCTATTGCTGCACAATTCAAGTGGTTACTAACGCGTAACTACTGAGCTATCGCGGTTCAATTCTCGCTGTAGATCTTGTTTTTAAACAACATACCACCGGCAGTCGCTCTAAGATTGCAGATTAATCATGAACATCGTCGCTATCTTCATCTCGCAGAAACTCTTTATTTTAGAGCGTCGGGTATAAACGACCTGTCTGTCGCAAGGGTACACATTTCAGCATGACGTAGTACGCACAACGAATGTCAGCAATAGATGTACACACAACGCTTACCACACCAAAAAGACCGCAGCAACACCGTAGCGTTGGCACAGAATGTGAAATCTTTAGTTGACTTGGCACAACGATCCACACGAAAGAACTGGAAGTATAATTCAACCGCTGAAGATCAACTCTAATGGAGGCTGTAGAACTTCCAATGCTATGACGCAGTACGGACCACGGACTTGACAACAAGAGACATTGTATTTACACCGCCTGACTGACTGACAGGCCGCAGCCAGGTGCACGAACTCCGTAGCACCGGTACGAATCCGTGTTGTGGAACATCTTTAACTTTGATCTACATTAGAGAGCTACAATTAATCAGTCTCCAAATGCGAATACTGCAGCGGTCGATGGAAGAAAAACTCTATTACACCATCTTGGAAACGAAATAATGTTTCGAGTTACGCAGTCATAGGAGAAGACTAAGAGTTATGGCTTGACATTAGTTACCCCGTCCTGTAGTAAATACAACCCAAAAAGCAGTGTAACAGATATTTAAAGTTAAAATTTCCTGCTCATGGCTCAGGGTTCATGTTGCCTTCACAAATGCCAATTTGATTACAGAGTTTTGTTTGGCCACAGTTTCACACGGCATTTCACAGCACAATGTTGAGAGTTCACAAAACAGCCAAAAAGACCAAAGAGGAAATATCACAAGTAGGCCAACACAAAAAGGGAGTTCATAAAAACAGATAGAAATAATGGATATTTATCGGGCACGTCATGATAAGAGGAAAGTTGTAATTCTTGGTTACAAGTAGAAAAATACAATTAAAGATAAAATCGCGGTACGACAAAGAGAAAAGACATTTGATATTGTTAGTGTCCTGGCACGATAAACAGTTGACAGAATTGATACAATGGAGACAGAGACTGGCGGATGGGTATGATCGCCTACCTCAACGGTACTGCCAATTATTATGATGGTTTCTCCGTCGGTGATGGGTCTCTTCTTCGCCTTCTTCTTCTTCTTTCCTTCCTCATTCGCCTTTCAGCGTCGAGGGAAGATATAGTTTACGATTTTTGCTGTTCATTTGACCTTTTCTGCAGTTATGTTTCCTAGTGTTTCTAATATTCCATCAATCCATCTTTTTCGTGGTCATTGGGTCTGTTATTCTCACAACGTTTATTGAAGGCTCGTTGTTTTGTGTTTTGATCACGAGGATTATTCCTAAATTTTTACTCATCTCTTCATTTCTGATCTTATCTCTCAAGCTGTTTCCTGTCATTCGTCTAGCACATTTCATCTCAGTAGAGGTTATTTTTCTTATTGTTCTTGCATCTAGGGTCCATGACTGGCATTGATAGCACAACTTTGGGATGAAGATTGTATTGTAGAGTGTCCGTTTTGCCTCTAGAAAAGAAAAAGTAAAGAGCCCCCGTCACGCCAAGTGACGTATAGGGAATATGGTGTTAGTGACCATAAATTTTACAGACCTTCAGCGCATGATTTTTGGGGTAAGGTGGTCAGTATTACGCCCGTGCCACTTTACTTTCCCAGAAAAAAATCCGGTACCCATTTAAGGTTGGGTGAACCCGGAAGCCATCGGTTAGAATCGAACCCTACCTCTTGTCCTTTGTAGTCCAGTTCACTAACCACTGAGCTATCGCGGCTCCCTTTGCCTGAGTTACTTCCTTATTGGACAATACTGGTGGTAGCTATCCAATGATTTGACAAGCTGTGTTGCATCTTGTATAGCAGAGGAGAGAGAAAGAAAAGAAGAGAGAAAACGAGAGAATGAAGGTCAAATGACGAAAGAGGGGTAAAGGGTAGACATAAGGTGTAGGTCGAATGGAATGACAGAGAAAATGTGAAAAGCGGATACATGAAATCAACTCAAGGGATGAATGTCGCACGAGAATTGTGAGAGAGTTGTGGGAGAGAGTGAACAGGAGGATAATTAGTGAACGAAAGGTCAGTCTGTAGACAGCGGTGGACCCGAGAGGTCCTACCGGAGGGCATTAGCCGATCATGGCTAACAACCCTTAAAAACTAGTGTACATAGTGATAGATAATGAGTTAAGTTCAGTTGTTAATGATGTTTAGTTAGGGTTTTTATTGTCAGTGTTGGGCCAGCTCTGGGGGATGAAAGATCTCCAACCCAGGAGAGGCCAGACAGCGAAAAGCAGCGATAGTCAGTGATTAGTGAAGCATTCCTAAAGGCTGATAAGATTAGCTGCTGTGAGTATTAATGCAGTGGTAGTGGACCACTGAGGCCAGTTAGTTACTGTTACTGTTCTGTGAATACCGTTTGATTCGGTGGAACATGGCCGAGGCAAGGATGTGTTCGGTGTTACTACGTGGTGAGTAGGAAACTCTACCAATTAACTTCAGTTGTTATTCAATGGAATGCCAGAGAAATGCGATGTCCGTTACATGTGGAATGAAGCACAAGGCTGTGCATCAACCAAGTTGTTGTTGTTAAATTGAATGCCAGAGAAATCAAATGTTCTTTACATGCTGAATGCAGTTCAATGTTCTTACGTGATGAAGGAGGCACAATGCAGTGCTTCAATCAAGTTGTTGTTTATCAAGTGAATGCAAGGAGAAATGCAATGTTCTTTACATGCTGAATGAGGCACAATGTTGTGCTTCAAGTTGTTGTTTATCAAATTAATGTAAGGAAACATGGAATGTTCTTTACATGCTGAGTGAGGCACAAGGCTGTGCTTCACCCAAGTTGTGTAATTAAATTGAATGCCAGAGAAATGCAGTGTTCTTTACATGCTGAATGCAGTTCAATGTTCTTTACATGATGAGGGAGGCACAAGGCTGTGCTTCAATCAAGTTGTTGTTAATCAATTGAACGCAAGAGACATGCAATGTTCTGAACATGCTGAATGAGGCACAATGATGTGTTTCAACCAGGTTTGTTATTCAATTAAATGCCAGAGAGATGCAATGTTCTTTACATGATGAATGCAGTCCAATGTTCTTTACATGCTGAAAGAGGCACGATGCTGTGCTTCAATCAAGTTGTTGTTAAGCAGGTGGATGTAAGAGGAATGCAATGTGCTTGACATGTTGAAACAGGCACACAGACTGTGCTTCCGCCAAATATGTTAAATCTATGAATGTCATTGAATTGTCAATGTAATGTGAAACATATATGGGGCTGTTGAGACACCGATCACAGTAGTGGCGGTGGAATACAGCAAGCACAATAAAGTACATTTGTTTAATTACCAACGAGTTGTCATGTCTTGCTGTCAAATAACTGATATTACTTTGCGATGAACGAGCCTGGGTGTCGCTTAATTACACACAACAGACGAAGTACAGTTATCACCAATATTGTCCATCAAGGAAATAACTATAGGGGCAAAACGAGCACTATACAATGCAATCTTCATCCCAACGTTGTGCTACCAATACCAGACCTGGACCCTAGATGCAAGAACAATAAGTAAAAATAACCTCTACAGAGATTAAATGTGTTAGACGAATGACAGGAAACAGTCTGAGAGATAAGATCAGAAATGAAGAACTGAGAAAAAAGCTAGGTATAGCCCCCGCTAAAGCATGTATAAGGGAACAACAGATAAAATGGTTTGGGCACGTGACAAGGCAGAAAGATCAAAACACAACACAACGAGCCTTCAACAAACGTTGTGAGAACACCAGACCCAAGGATCGACCACGAAAAAGATGGATCGATGAAATATTAGAAACACTAGGAAACATAACAGCAGCAGAGGCGAACAGCAGAGCAAAAGACCGCAAATTATATCTCCCCTCGACGCTGAAAGGCAGATGAGGAAGGAAAGAAGAAGAAGACGAAGTACTGGATGACACTGGCAATCACAGGCCTCAACAGTGTCGACACGGTCGCGGATTGGGGCCAGGTCACTTTGTACGCATGACCACCGCGTAGCAAGGCGGGGAGTGTAGTGCGGGGACGGGCAGGCTATACACATCACCTAGGCTCTATGAAGACAAGGGCAGGCGTTTATAAAGTGATTATAGTAGGAAACTGGTACATAATGTGAAACATATATAAACTGGCACACTTTAGTCTATTTTTGCTGTTTGTGAATTGTCGTTTGTCACTAGATTTTCCAGGTATTTAAATTCCTTTACTTGTTTTAGTTGTCTGTTGTCTATCTATTGATGTTCTGTTTCTCTTTTGCGATATTCATGACTTAGTTTGTTGATGTTGATTTTCATGTTGTATTTTGTGCCTCTGCTGTTAAGTCTATTTAAGTGTTCTTGTAGGTCATCTATTTTCCCATGTATTAGCGCCTGAATATCTGCAAATAGACCTTTGACCTCCTCAGTCTCTGATGGATCTCTGTAGTTAGTAAACGGCGTCCGGAGCCCGCTGTCTTTTCAACCGCCCTCATTCAATTTGTCTCCAATGACAATGCTCTCCATTATGGTTGTCATTTAATGTTTATTATTTCGAAACCAATGTACAACTATCATGAGCAAAACTTTAACTAAAGTGTAAATGTGTACTAAGACGATTATGAAACAAAGAGATCAAGAAAAGGCGGGAATCAGGAAGGTACAAATGAGCATTAGTCACAATGGTGGAGCGGCTATTTCACTAGTGTGCTGACTCCATGATTAAGATTTTGACTTACTACAGGTGTGATGTTTCGACCTATCACCTCATGGTCCGTACAGTCTTTGTTTTAAAAAATATATATTATTATTATTATTATTTTTTTAAATAAAAATAAAAAATAAAAAATATTTTTGTGGACACTTATCACGGCCTGAGCTGGTGCTGACCACATTATATATAAATGAGGTTATGGCTTTGAATAATGTAGACACTAACCACTGGTATCCCGGGTACTTTTTAAAATTGTTTAAACTTGTAACCGAGTTCTCACGTGGAATATTCTGCTAGGAATGTGAAAGAGGTCGAGAAAGAGAGGTATGCAAAGAAAGAGATGGGAAGATAACATCAAAGAATAGACAGGCCTTGGTTTTGCAGAGTCCGAAGGAATGACTGCAGAATCGAGAAATGGAGAAGGTTGCCGAATGTTGTTAGTTGGTCGACCCAACGGCTCCAAAGGTTAGTGTGTGATGAATAGGAAAACGTAATGACATGTTGGAAACAAATAATCGGAAATCCATGGACAAAACACAAAAACTTCCGAGTAGAGACGATTGAGAAAATAGTGGCCCTGGGTGAGTCATTGTTAAAACTATCTATACACACGATGTTTGTTTTTGAACAAACAAGCATATGAAAGAACTATAAGGGTGTCCGGTTAGCGCAATCGATAGGCGGTTGGCTTACCACGGCAACAGCCGGGGTTCGTACCCTGGCGAGGACACCTGGGTTTTACTAATTCCCTAAAAATTAGTACCTCTGAAGTCGGAGTAAATCTGCCTGCATGGCGAGGGGCATCCTGTAATGGGATAAAACAGACTTTACACGCAAAAAATTCAGTCCCACAAAATTGAGTGGGTGGGACTTCGTCAGAGGTCAAAGCTGACGAAAGCGAACGAACGAAATAGTCGTTCGGAAGTGAAGTTTGGGGTCCATAGATGACTTGGGCCCTTATATGACTTGGGCCCTTATATGACTTGGGCTCGTCTTGTGGGAACGAGATCCGGTGGTCTTTTATTGGACGGCTTTCCTTCACTCTTTCATGATTCATACTGTGAGTCATACATCGAGGCTATGCCTCTCGTTCATTATCCATACCGAGAGTCATACATCGAGGCTATGCCCCTCGTTCATTATCCATACCGAGAGTCATACATCGAGGCTATGCCCCTCGTTCATTATCCATACCGAGAGTGATACATCGAGGCTATGCCCCTCGTTCATGATCCATACCGAGAGTCATACTTTACTAATGCGGGGTCGGAGAATGCACAGAACTAGTAAGAGACCAGGCTTCTCGTTATGCCAAGTGAACTACCTATGTGCGAAGTAAAGTGGTAGAGTTTAAACTTATCAATGACCAACAGCACATTTATTACTGATGTGGTCGGTATCATGCCATCTCGCTCTACTTTCAACTGAGAAAATCTCCGGTGACTCTTTTCAAATGCTGGTTAGCCTGACCCAAAGCCGTGTCCGTTATGAGAAAAAGCCGCCACATGTAGGAACTTGTGTGTGTGTTTTTGCGTTCTCCAGCTTTTACCTCTTGCTAGTCCCTAGAGACCAGGAACTGAATTTTGCATGTTAATCAGTTTTTTTCCTGCCAGCCGTGTGCACAGGGGTCCCTCACCGCACAGGCAGATAACTCCGTCTTTGGAAGTACTCATATTTTTTCCATCGATGAGTAATTGACGATTCAAACCTGGCTTCGCTGTTGAGACCAGGGGTAGTTGGTTATCGCAGAAAGAAATCACAAAGAAAAATCCCAACTGCTGCAGCCGGGATTTGAACTCACAACCTCTCTGTCTCGAGACCGGCGTCTTGCCTCTTGACAAACCAGTCATTTAGGATCTGAACCCGGACCATCGTGATAGTTTGACGAGTGGTTTAAAACCACTTATCGTGATAGTTTGACGAGTGGTTTAAAACCACTTATCGTGGCTTTAAGTATATTTTAATAATATCTATCTATCTATTGTCCTTTCGAGCCGAAGACGGCACATAGGGTAGACTACAATCTCAAAAACAGAAACCTTGCGTGCCACATGATCACCGCTTCTAAAATCATGGTTGTTTCCATAACAATGCTTTTTACAATGACAGCTTGTCAAGCCATCAATCAACCTCCTTAGTCGCCTCTTACGACATGCCTGGAAGGTCACAGTGTCACTATTCTTTACTTCCCACATAATGAGGCCCCGGTAACACACTCATTTTAATAATAGACAGTAATAAATTCAATGCTATTTTTAGTTTGGGGTTCTACCGGCTTAGACTTCCCAGGAAATGGTCGTTCAACCTAGGGACTAAGAAAAAAAATATAGTATGTATATATATATACTATATTTTAGTACTATTTTATTTTAGTATATGATAGTAGCAAATCACCAATCATGGAAAACTATGACTTCCACCTTATGTGCCGTCTTCAGCCAGAGAATAAAATAAATGAATGAATTCAACTGGCAGCTAAGTCTTTTTTATTTTTTTTTATATATACACTGTTTTTAGTTATATTTTCTAAGGACGTAGTTAAATATTATTACATTTCTTTGGTGTGTGTTTTGCGTCCTGTTTTATTTTTTAATATTTATTTCTGAGGAAGGTCGTATTTGAGCCGAAACGGCATTGTTTTCCTGTTTTGCTCATTCATGTAAAGCTGACACAATAGGATGTGTTCACCTCATTCCCTGCTCTATGGGCGAGCTGAAAGGATGATGATGTTACAGATTTGATCTATTTACGATAAAAGAAAACAATACAGGAACAGTAAAATCAGGATATTTATGTGTGTGTTTCTTTGAGGGGAGGGGCAGATAACTCTGTTTTCGGAAGTACTCATATTTTTTTCCATCGATGTGTGATTGACGTTTCAAGCCGGGCTTCGCTGTTTAGACCGGAGGTGCTTGCCACAGAGAGAAATTACAAATAAAAACGCAACTGGTACAGCCAGGATTTGAACACACGACCTCTCTGTCTCGAGATCGGCGTCTTGCCTCGAGACCACCAGTCTCCCGAAAATCAGGATATAACATGATTTCACGCCAAAGACATATATGGAATGACATAGTAGTTTGATAATTCAGTTCCTATTGGTAGGTCGAGATTCCTGGCTGACGATGACGTAATGTCGCGAGTTAATACGGGCAGGGTTTACTCATTGATGTGGCGGATAGTAATGGCTTTCTTAACATTCCCTGCTCTTACTGGAGAAATTGGAGTTCGTTTATCCCAGGTTATGCTGGGAAACTACTAGATCAACCTGGAGGTACTGCATTACCAGGTCTATCAGTAACAGCTACCACTACAGGGAACTCGGCGATCCTAGCTTCTGTTAACCAGCGAATTAATTCAGTGGAAGAGGTATGTTTACAGCACTCGGAAGGATTGACAAATAATCAACAACAGAAGGAAAAAAAAAAGAACAATGTATGGTTCTAAGCAGGATCGAACCCATACTCCTTGGCACAGCGCCCTGCCACGACAAGCCAAACGCTAGAGAACACTGCCAACTCGGCACAGGCCTGTTTTGACCTGCTTGGTCTTGGTCAACTGATGGTGCGTATGTCCCCTCCCTCCTGGTAATAGTGGAACAACATTTAACATATTACATGCATTTTTAAATATTTGTGAACGATTTAAACTAACTTTATATACTGGCTAACCAAGTTTTTCTCAGACGGAAGATGTACAAAAGATGTGATATGCAGAATGGCTCAGGCAAAAGCAGCTTTCCAAAAAATGAGGACGATACTGTGCAATCCATTTTTGACAATAGAAACAAGAAAAAGAGTTCTTAAATGTTATGTAGAACCAGTCTTAACATATGGATGTGAATCATGGACAATAGGACAACAGACAAGAATTTCACTGGAGTCTGTAGAAATGTGGTTTTACAGAAGAATGTTGAGAATACCATGGACAGCTAAGAAGAGTAATGAAAATGTTCTGAAAGAGGTCAAAGCAAAAAGAGCGCTAATTTCCAATATTAGGAAGAAACAATCATCTTTTTTTGGCCATGTAATGATAAGAGAACAGCTGGAATATATTGTAACAACTGGAAAAATTGAGGGACGAAGAGATAGAGGGAAGCAAAGAGAAAAAATAACAGACAGCTTAAGAGAATGGCTTGGTAGAAGGTCAACAACAGAAATGATAACTGTCGAGATCGAAAGTTGTGGAGAGACATGATCACCTACGCCAGCGGGCCCGGTACTTGATGATGATGAACCAAGTTTGTTTGGCACCAGAGGTGTGCCATTTTCTTATGGCGACGCATGTCAAGTATATGAACTAACATCGCCAAATAGTAGCAGCGTCTTATTACACGATTGTGTCATTCGCTTTCCTTGGTAATTATAATACTTTTATTTACTATTTTTAAAATCACACATTTCAAGTCTCCTACAGAAACATCACCTATTTCAAGTCTCCTACAGAAACATCACCTATTTCAAATTTCTTATAGAGACATCACCTATTTCAAATTTCCTTTTAGAGACATCACCCATTTCAAGTTTCTTGTAGAAACACCACCTATTTCAAGTTTCTTATAAAAACATCACCAGTTGCATACATTCCTAAAACATCACTCATATCAAACCGCATATAAATACCTCTCAGTTTAAATTTTCACCAGAAAATATATTTAATTTCAAATTTTCCTAAGAAAACTTCCCAAATATCAAAATCTATCTCTCTCTGGAAACTCATTTCAAATTTTCCTAAGAAAACTTCCCAAATATCAAAATCTATCTCTCTCTGGAAACTCATTTCAAATTTTCCTAAGAAAACTTCCCAAATATCAAAATCTATCTCTCTCTGGAAACTCATTTCAAATTTTCCTAAGAAAACTTCCCAAATACCAAAATCTCTCTCTCCGTCTCTGGAAACTAATTACAAATTTTCCTAAGAAAATTTCCTAAATATCACCCCTCCTCCCCCCCCCCCTCTCTCTGGAAACTCATTTCAAATTTTCCTAAGAAAATTTCCTAAATATCACCCCTCCCCTCCCCTCTCTATCTCTCTGGAACCTCATTTCAAATTTTCCTAAGAAAATTTCCTAAATATCACCCCTCCCCTCCCCTCTCTCTCTCGTAAACTCATTTCAAATTTCTTGAAAGTTCAAACCGCCACCAATCTGGTATCAGGGTTCGATGAAGACCAAGAGTTCATTCACAAACATGACAGAAACGTTGCAGCGACGCGGCGTAGCAACGTAAAGAATGTTTAGTGGGACACATTTTACTCAAATATAAAAATGCAGCATCTCACGACGCTTCCTTCTATGCATGGTATGGTTATACGCTACATTTGTATGTATGTCTTGGTAATCTTCCTTCAAAAACCAGCTGCTGATTTGCTGAACATTTTGTGTACTCGTAATTTCCCTCATTTTCACTGCTTCAAGGGTGTATTCTTATTTACCCGTGTGTTACCGGGGCCTCATTACATGGGAAGTAAAGAATAGTGACGCTGTGACCTTCCAAGCATGTCGTAAGAGGCGACTAAGGAGGTTGATCGATGGCTTGACAAGCTGTCATTGTAAAAAGTATTGTTATGGAAACAACCATAGAAATTGGAAGCAGTAATCTTTGCAATATGTGCCATTTTGGCACGCAAGTTTTCTCTTTTTGAGTTTGTCGTTCTGCCCTATGTGCCGTCTTCGGCTCGAAAGTACAATAGATAGAAGGGTGTATTTGGTCGTGTGAATTCACATATCGCTGGTACAATCTTGAAAACTGACATTCCCTCTGGCTTTTTGTCTCTTCTTCGATCTTGGCAAATGTATTTTTCTGTTTCTCACTTCTCTTGTACAGTCTTAGGCAATTTTAATTTTAGTCATGTATTTCTCATTCCGCCCCAACCACCCACACCAATAACAAAATGTAATTTCGATTTATCATTCAGTTTTGGCTGTTTTAGAATGGTTTCATTATCGAGTGCCTTCTCCGCAACGGAGGTTGGCTACCATGGATCGTCATTCTACTCTGTTTCTTGCTTTGATGGTGCAGGCTGTCATAGATTGTCTTGTCCATCTTTTGATGTTACTCGTCCATGTTAGTCTTGGTCTGCCTCTGCTACCTTGTATTTTCCCTTCCAATATTACTTTTAGTAGGCTCTTGTGTCTTTTGTGAAAACGGTTTAGTGGAAGATTAACAACCAAACTTGTAATCGGCTCTTTTCGTTAAGTGGACGTGGGTGCGTTGTGTTGCTAGTTCACGCCAAGGCCGCGGTCGACCAGACACATTCATCTTCTATTTTGGTAGATTTTGTTTAGAGACAAATAATAATAAATTAATATTGACAATGAATATTGACAATATATATTGACACTACTGCACTGTTGATGCATCTCTTGGTGTTACTCGCTCATCTATAGTACTGTTGCTTCCTTGTCTTGTTGGCACTCACTGACAGTCTACTACTACTTCTGATGTATCTCTTGGTGTTATTTTCTCTTAAATATGCCTGCTTTCTTCTTATTTTGTTGTATCTGTTATCTTTCTTCAAACTATCCCTGAATGACTTAATTATATGATGGCACTTGTTAATAAACAGCAATAATGTTCATAAATAAACAAAGACTAAACATATGTATGTGCAATAGTCTGCATAATATATATCTATCTATTGTCCTTTCGAGCCAAAGAGTGCACATAGGGCAGAACCACAATCTCAAAAACAGAAACCTTGTGTGCCAAAGTGGCATATATTGCAGAGATCACTGCTCGAAAATATATGGCGCTATTTCCATAACAATACTTTTTACAATGACAGCTTGTCAAGCCATCGATCAACTTCCTTAGTCGCCTCTTACGACATGCCTGGAAGGTAACAGTGTCACTATTCTTTACTTCCCTCATAATGAGGCCCCAGTAACACACAGGAAGCATAATATATAAATAAATAAATTGTTAGACAAGTGTAAGATTTTTTTTCTGGAAAAAAAAAGTTGCCTGGTGTAATACAGATCACATTACACAAAATATTAATTTTATCATAGAAACGCCTAACAAGGTGTGGAGTCATAGAAATATGATCACTAACACCATATTCCTCAAATGCCTAACAAGGTGTTGAGGGACACTTTACTTACAATAAACAGTATCAAAAGGTGACTCAAAAGCTGATTATTAATCCCTTTAATATTTGTGCAGGGAAATGTTTGTATTGTGTTTACATTAAAAGTGTTGAGTGTTATGTAAGCATTATTTTGTTTGACTAATTATTTAATTGGTTACGGCTTACCATCAAAAATAAATATTATTAAAGACATGAATGATGGTTATACATGTGCAGTTCGAACAGAGGAAGGACTGAGCGAATGTTTCCCTATAGAAACTGTGGTTAAACAAGGATGCATTTTATCACCCTTATTATTTGGAGTTTTTAATGGACTTCATAATGAAGAAATGCTGCACTGGTAATAAAGGCATCGAATGGATACAAGGAGACCATTTGGAGGACCTCGACTTTGCTGATGACATAGTTCTCATCAGTAGTCAGATAAAAACGATGCAGGAAAACACAAATGAACTATCCTCCATAGCCAGCAAAATTGGGCTTGAGATCAATCATGAAAAGACTAAAGTCATGAAAAGTTTAATTCCAACAGACAACAAAATATACATGGAAAACAAAGAGATTGATCACTTTATCTATCTTGGAAGTCACATTGATCGAGAAGGGGATATAAGCAAAGAAATTAGAATCAGAATAGCTAAAGCAGCAATGTCTTTCATAAGCCTTGAAAAGTTGTGGAAATCAAATCTCATCTGCACAAACACAAAACTTAACTATTCAAATCAAATGTACTATCAACCCTTACGTATGCGTGTGAAAGCTGGGAAAACAACCAGAGATATACAAACAAAGTTGAACACATTTGAAAATAAATGTCTAAGGAAAATACTTGGTATAGCGTGGAACGAATTAAAAACAAACAAGGAAATTAGAGAAATCGCCAATCAACCACTAATATCTTCAATAATAAAGAAAAGATGATGGTCTTATGTTGGACTTGTGATGAGAAGAGATAATAACCAAATAGCAAAGCAAGCCCTCATGTGGGAAACAACAGGTAAAAGAAAAAGAGGAAGACCCAGAGAGACACTGAGAAGAACATTGATGAGAGAGGCAAGAGCAGCAGGAATCGGCTCCCTCAATGAGATAGAGCTGCTTGCACAGGACAGAGACAAATGGCAGAGACAAATGGCGAGATTTGATCAAATATCTTTAAAAGAATTGAAAACGGCCAGAACAAAAATTCAGATTAGAGAGGGAGTATCTTGGCCTACGTCCTATGGGCCATTTACAACTCGAAAGATCAATAGATAGATAGCCAATATAACATCAAAACAAATAACACCATGTCTAAAACTAAGAATAGCAAAATGTTATATCTTCTCAACATTCCTGTATGGTGGAGAAACATGGACATTAACAGGAAAACAGAAAAGAAAATTGAAGCCTTTAAAATATGGATATATATATATCTCTCTCTCTTTCTCTCTGCGATCAAGACTCAATCAGAGTAGGATTCCAGACTCTCTCATGAAGTCAGCTGTCTGTTTAAGCGAATCGATTGCCCCATATAGTTTCTCCTCCAGGGAGGTGGGTGTGGACCACATTGCTCTTCTCAGGTCCTTATACTGGGGGCAATCCTGTAGAACATGATTTGTAGTCATATTGTCCAGTGGCATAGGCTGGTAGTTCCTATTTTGAATTTGGTGAACATGTGATTTCTCATTCTGTTGTGGCCTGTGCGTAGGCGAAGTATGATGACTTGATCCCTCCTTGATAGTTGGTGGATATATATAAGAATAGGTAGAATTGGATGGAAAGAAAAGAAAACAGATGAAGTCTTAAAACAACTAAAAATTATGAGAGAACTACTAAACACAAATCAAACAAGAGAAATAAGACTTTTGGGGCATGTTAAAAGACAACAGCCTACTAAAAGTAATCTTGAAAGGGAAAATACAAGGTAAAAAAGGCAGAGGTAGACCAAGACTAACGTGGACGAGTAAAATAAAAAGATGTACAAGTCAGACTATGACAACCTACACCATCAAAACAAGAAACAGCAGAATAGTGCTCCATGGTAGCCACCCTTCGATGCGGAGACAGCACTCAATGATGATGAATTATTTAACAAAGCCATTGATGTTATGTCTTGTGACTCCAGACCATAAACTCTTTAACCCTAACTGGTATGATCTAGATTTGTTTCAGTTCTTGCTGGAGAAGATTCTTCATCCTTGTGGTAATATAGAATAGGTCTTCTATATCACAAGTTGTAACCATCATATATCCCATATTTTTAGAGTCGAATCTGTACACCAGACCCAAAAAATATGCACAGATGGAGAAAACAGTACACATTCTTTTTAAAATGTGGTACATTAAAACAGTTTCCGTGAAGTTTCAATTTGCCATTACATCATGACATTTTATAATTCAAAGTTATGTTTAAATGTGTGCTAAATTCAATACTTTCCTTTTAAACATTATCAAGTAAATTAACGACTACATACATATATTGAGAAATGCAAACATATTAAAAGAAGCAAATGATTTGACTATCAAATATGATGTGTCACACTTTCAATCATAGGCAGAGGATGCTCTCATAAGCTATGTACAGTAGAATCCAGTTATGAGATCCTGAGGAGCATTGAAATGTTATAACTATATCTTGTCATATCCTATTTGTTTAATAACAGGGGAAGATACTGTGTAAACTTCAGAAACAGATCAAACAGTTACTTTCCTTGCAAAAAGTTATTTATTTGTAAATGCAGAAATAATTATGTTTATATCATACAGAAAATAAACAAGACAAATCTGAAACAAGTGCAACGTTTCAAATACTTGGGCACAATAACAACATCAGACGGGAGATGCAACACAGAAATAAAAAGCACAATAGCTCAGGCCAAAAAAGCATTTCAGAAAATGAAAAATATCTTATGCAACAAATCTATGTCAATAAAAATGAGAAAGAGAGTTCATCGATGCTGTATAGAACCAATTCTGACCTATGGAAGCGAATCATGGACAGTAGACAAACAAATGAAAAGACGATTAGAGGCCACAGAGATGGGATTTCTCAGAAGAATGTTGAAAGTTCCCTGGACAGCTAAAAAGACCAATGAGAAAGTTCTCAAAGAGGCCAACATAAAAAGGGAGCTGTTAAAAAAACATCAGAAAGAAGCAATCAACATTTTTTGGGCACATAAGAAGAGGAAAGTTGGAATACTTGGTTACAACTGGCAAAATAAAAAGGAAAGAGAGATTGCGGACGACAAAGAGAGAAAATACTGGATAGCTTGGTGTCATGGCATGGAAAACAGTCAACAACAGAATTGATACAATGCACTGTGGATAGAAGATTGTTGAAGGACATGATCGCCTACGTCAACCGGTATGGCACATATCATACAAGATCATATGTAGTGTGCTTCAGGGAATATCAAGTTGACTGCATACTTCGGCTTTTGATTTGAACTTTTTGCCCTCTTCCTCTATCAACATCACTTTCATTTCAAGTGATGTGCTCTTGCATTTCTTGCCAGTACTGGAAGCCATCACAATAACAACTTTAATGACTCACGAATAGATTTGAACAAGCATGTCGAAAATTGTATGTGTGCCAACCTTCAACTTAAAAAAAATAGTTTCTCCAACCACAGCCACAAGTTGCACAGTAGGCTTTTATATCTCCAACCCACATGTCTCTCATCTACTGCCATATGGAAGTAGGCCTTAAGATTCATGTTTAGCCCACATGGTCACACACTTTACACACCAACTAGCAAAGTAAATACTGTTAAGTTTTTTGGATTTTTTTTTGCTATGCAAATTTCACAAAACACATTATAATCGATTTTCAGGCTTAGTAAAAGCATTATAAAAGATTTGTTAAAATATTAGATAAAGATGAAAAAACTCTTTAAACATTTGACATTATATAAGAATTGTGGCTATAACTAGTCTCATTAATTGAGTTATATTGTATTTGGAAGTGGTGTGATCGACAAAACTCTTTCAAATTCTGCACAACTATGATTACATGCACTCTGAATTTTAAAAAAAAAAATTGTTAAAGATTAACCAGTCAATTAATTATTAACATTTTGAAACAAGTAGAGTGTATAGTGCACTGTATATAGTACACTTATGTATGGATACCTTGATAAGTACTCCATTCATTCCAAAAATAATTGTTTACTTGAATGGGGGTGTGGTGGTGTAATAATAACACTGATGAAGTTATATCTCCAGAAAATTGTGCTAAAATGGAAGTCCTTCCAACCATTCTTGGTAACTTCCTGACAAAGATGGGACAAAACACATTTTTTATTTTGCTACTTCCAAAACTCATCAATCTACTCTGACCCAGGAACATTTATATCAGTTCAAGTTTAAGCTGGTACAATTTCATTGGCTAACAAATAAGCAGAGCCATTTTTGCAATTCTGTGTACATTTTATTTTTGTTAATTTTTATGTTGATAAGTTTTAAGAAGAAAAAAAAAAAAGAGGAAAGTCACGCAAATGGTCGTTTCCCTTAAAATGTAGTTATACGGAAAATAATTCTTATTTATAGAATTTCCCATAAAATTTATTATTTATTCTATACCATATGGAAGATCTGGCTCTATAGAAATATAAAAAATATACTTATTATATATAAAATGTCTACGTAGTCTAAAAACCTCTTAATCCTGAAACTACTACATAATTTAGTTTATGCCAAATACTTTTTTTTCATTTTAATTTTGTTATACAATATCACCATTACAATGATAACTGAAATCATTAAAGATTTAGATTTGTGGAAGAATTGGAAGCGTTGGATAGAAAGAACAATTTAAAAATTGAAGTTTGGAAGCTAAAGGTGGAAAATATACTATTAAACACAAAGTTAACAATACTAACTGGCAAGGTAAATAAATTATTATGAGTATACAAATGAAAATAACAATATAATGAAAGGATTTTTAGAAAAAATACAATGTTAAATAGGCAGAGCCAGGCAATGAGTAAATAGGACCGAAAATATCTAGGGGTTAACTGAGGAGTTAATTATACAAAGAGACAGTAAAATAGCACCTTCCTGAAACCAAGCATAGTTGTGGAGACAGCAGAACAGGACGGTGATAGCAATCTTTGTCACATTCACATGTGGGATCATCTTCAAATCTATCATTCCTTTTGCAATAATCTTTGTCACATTCGCATGTGTGAATGTTAAGGCATCTTCAAGCCTATCATTTATTTTTAGCAATAATCTTTGTCACATTCAAATGTGTGACCAAGTTTAAACCAGTCTTTTTCTATAATAATCTTTGCCACATTTAAATATGATATTCACATGTTTCAGTTTTTACACCAATCTGTGTCAAATTCACTTTTGAAAGTCACAATAACAAATTATATGTAGGTTTACATCTCATGCTTATATCTAATTCCCCTTTATACAGTTTGATGTCTACTTGTAAGAACTGTGACATTAATTGCTACCACTGTAACACTAACTACCTTTTCAAGTACCAAAGGAGTGCCTGAAGATATAATAAAGTGAGAAACAAAATAGTTCCTGCTCCATATGAGGATGTAAACAGTGAACTGCTTCCATTTCCTCCAAAAGTAGTTCCCTCAGTTCGTCTGGCAGCTTGATACAAATACCCACTTTCATTCACAAACACTCTCCATACCCGCATGTAAGCATCTCCATCTTTCGGGAGACCACTATTATTTCTGAAAACTTGTAGCCGATTGGATACAAACCAGATCCAGCCCCGACTATCAAATCCCAGTGTATCCGGCCACTGCATCGTGCTGTCATTCTTAACAATCTGTATTTCAGATTTTAAAGTGACCTCATTAATTCCTTTCTTCTGATCAACCATATCCTTGTCTGAGTCCCAGAAGAACACAGCATTAAGACCAAGGGCCCCATAAAACAAATTTTTGCTTCCGTAGCCGATTCCTCCACTTTGAGACACCTTAGAGCCTACAAGACGAACTCCATCCGATCGACCAAGCCTTAGACTAGATGTTGGAATCTGATAGAGTTTGTAGCCCGCCAGAGCACAGTAGTAGACATATTTAAAATCAGGGGACATTGCTATACCATCTAAAGCAACTGGAAAGTTGTAACTTTTCCCATTGATCTGAATATTTTCAGCACTTTTATCTTCAATCCCCATAGACGAATGTTGTACAGTAACTGCGGTCTTTGTCTGGAAGTCAAACACTATTATGCGGGCATCATTGGCATCTGTGATATAAGCGAACCGGACTTTTCCACCAATGTAGTCAAGAACTAGATCATTCATGAAGTTATTGCTGGGGCTTGCAACACTTGCTGGTAACACATATTTTTGGACTTCTGAGTCAGTTTTTAGGTCATAGACAACAATTTTTGCAGGACACAAATTCAGTTGTTGACCTATACGACCAATATCTATAGCATACATGTGGCCTGTGTTGGGATCAATCTCCATCCCTTGAACATATTGTAAAGCATTACAATCTCCTTGTTTCTGGGCAGCCCAAGATGGGTAAGGTCTCAGCTTGACTTGACCTTTGACAGTAACTACTTTGGCTAGTGTCACTGGATGACCAGAAGTCCAAAACCAACGAGGAATTGTTACATAGACATCATTACCGAATACCTGCAATGAAACAAATTATATATAACTATTAGAAAAATGTATGCAAATATTTAACAAATTTAGAAAGATCATATTTTGTTATTTGTTGATGATTTAAAAACTTGTGGGCTTTTTGTCCATTTTTTAAACTCAGTGAAAATGAAATTGACAGATAATTGAGAAATTCTGAAACTCAAAATTGAAGAAAGAACAATTTAACATAATTTGAACAAGCAAGTAATTCTTTTTTGTACACTAAAAGAGACAAAAACTTACTGAAAGCCATCTTGGAGGGAGAAATACAAGACAAGCAAACTAAGACTAAAATGGACTGGCATCATGGGATAGACAGTATAATCTATGACTGCGAGAACCATCAAGTTAAGAGATAGAGTGGAAAAGTGATCTATGGTAGCCATTCTATATAGAGAACACTTTTCCTGACAGAACATAACACTTGACATTGTACTTTGATGAAAATTATTTTCTCAAACCACCAAAATCATTAAATCTAACATAAAAGAGGGGTAATCTAAAACGTCATTTAAAACGTGACATTTGTCTTGGTTAATTCCCCTGATGTTCACAGATAAATAACTGTTGCTAAGGACCTGATTTGTATCCTCTAATGCTTCAAAGCAATAACTGAAAAGATTTTATAGGAGTTATTTTTTTTATTGTACCTAGGCAGTGACAGACAGCCAATCCTAAATTTTTTGTTAGTATAAATTTTTTTTTCAGTATTTTTTTGTCAGTACTAATTTGTATGTCAGTATTAATTTTTTTTTTCCCAGTATTAATTTTTTTGTCAGTACCAATTTTTACTATTTTTTCAGTATTAATTTTTGTGTCAGTACTAATTTGTATGTCAGTATTAATTTTTTTTTTGTCAGTACCAATTTTTACTAATTTTTTTGTCAGTATTATTTTTTTTTTCAGTATTAATTTTTTTGTCAGTACTAATTTGTATGTCAGTATTAATTTTTTTGTTGTTGCTGTATTAAATATTTTGTCAGTACCAATTTTTACTAATGTTTTTGTCAGTATTAATTGTTTGTCACTACTAATTTGTATGTCAGTATTAATTTTTTTTGAGCATTAATTTTTTTTCAGTACCAATTTTTACTAATTTTATGTCAGTATTATTTATATTGTCAGTATTAATTTTTTTGTCAGTACTAATTTGTATGTCAGGATTAATTTTCTTTCAGTATTAATTTTTTTGTCAGTACCAATTTTTACTAATTTTATGTCAGTATTAATTTTTTTGTCAGTACCAATTTTTACTGTTTTTGTCAGTACTATTTTTTTTTTTTGTCAGGACTCATTTTTTGTCCATTTCAGTTAAAATTAGAAAACTCAATAGATCACTAGAGCAGACCAATTACTCTACATGAAATTGAGAATACTTCTGAGTGTATGACATGCACCTGTCCTCAATGTAACAATGACTTCTTTACACATGAAGGCTATTATTATTGTTAATGCCAATTAAATAATCAGAATTCATTTATAAATAATTTCCTTATAAGCACAAATTAATATCTTACGCCAGCTTTCAAGTGCATCATTTCACAGGTAAATTAGTTAGAATGTCAATTGCAATTTATTTCAGATTCAATTTTAGAATAAAAAAAGTAAAGAGCCCCCATCACGCCAAGTGGCGTATAAGGAATATGGTGTTAGTGACTATAAATTTTACAGACTTTCAGCACATGATTTTTGGGGTAATGTGGTCGGTATTACGCTTGCTTTTAGAATGCTTGTTACAATTTATTATAAATTTCATTATAAAATTTTGTGTTTAATTAACTCAAGATTTTGTGTGATGGATTCCCCTGGCTCAATATTCTTTGACATGCAAAACTACAAAATTAAAAAGGAAGGAGAAAGAAACCTATTAGAGAGTACAATATTTGTCCTTCCCAACCGATGGGAACCCACTTTCTTACCTTGCAGTCAGGTACTGGGAACTCAGATACTTACTTTGCCTCAGGTACTGGAAACCCAGATACTTACTTTGCCTCAGGTACTGGGAGCCCACATACTTACTTTGCCTCAGGTACTGGACGCCCACATACTTACTTTGCCTCAGGTACTGGGAGGCCACATACTTACTTTGCTTCAAGTACTAGGGACCCACTTACCTTCCCTCAGGTACTGCGAACCCAGATACTTACCTTGCCTCAGGTACTGGGAACCCAGATACTTACCTTGCCTCAGGTACTGGGAACCCTGATACTTACCTTGCCTCAGGTACTGGGAACCCAGATACTTACCTTGCCTCAGGTACTGGGAACCCAGATATGACCATTAATATCTTTTGTCCCCATAATCAACTTGATCTTCATCCTTTCAGCATCTCTGCAGGCCTCATAGGGCTTGTAGTGTTTTTTCACCAGCCATCTCTATTCTGGGTGAGATGTTTGATCTTATCCAATGAGTTTAACCCTGCCATCTTTGCTTCTCTTATAAGAGTTCTTTTCAGTGACTCTCTAGACATTCCTCATTTTCTGTATTCTGATATTTCCCTTAATAGGGACTGTTTTAAAATTTGTATGCTATTTCTTCTCAACACATGTCTATCTTCTCTTCCTAATTGTAGAGGATATTGTTGGTTGCATGGCCATTTCTTTTATCTCTATATTAGCCTTGAATCGATTCCATAGTAAACAGAGTATCCTTCTTAGGCATTTGTCTTCAAAAGCAAACAAAACATCTATTGAGCCCACATGGTACATATGTTCCCATGCCCACACGGTACATATGTTCCCATGCCCACATGGTACATATCTGCCTCACAATCTTCTGTGAGGTTGCCTTTAACAGTATCTCCACAGAGTGAACTGCTTGGCAGTTATTTTGATTGTTTACTTGTGTACTCTGAATAGAGAGTGGAAGTAGGGTAGAAGTTAGCAATGCTGTACGTATATTAGAATAAATTTGTCATTTTCTGCAGTGTTGGCGTGAAGTAATAACAGCTAGAAGGAACACTTGCATCCTCACTTCCAGATGTTGTACAATTAGTTAGGTGTAACGAAAACAATTTAGATGCTTATTATGTTGTACATTAGTTCTGTGTTGCAAAAACAATTTAGATGCTTATTATGTTGTACATTAGTTCTGTGTTGCGAAAACACTTTAAATGCTTATGTTGTACATTAGTTCTGTGTTGTGAAAACAAGTTATATGCTTACTATGTTGTACAGATTTAATTTTAGAATGCTTGTTACAATTTATTTCAGATTTCAATATAACATTTTTTTAACATTAACTCAGTATTCAGTACTAGCAATCTATATAGTTTTCTATTATATATCATATACTACAAAGAAAGTATACGCTTACTATTTTGTACAATAAAAAACATCAGAAAGAAACAACATTTTACGAGCACATCATGAGAAGAGGAAAGTTGGAATACTTGGTTACAACTGGAAAACTAAGAGGAAAGTGAGATCTCCGACGACAAAGAGAGAGAATACTGGATAGCTTGATGTCATGGCATGGAAAACAGTCAACAGAACTGATATTATGCACAGTAGATAGAAGATTGTGGAAACCTATGCTAACCGGTATGGAACATGATGATGATGATGTACATTAGTTCTATATAGCAAAAACAATTTACATGTGTATTATGTTGTACATTAGTTCTGAGTAGCGAAAACAGTTTATATGCTTATCATGTTGTACATTAGTTCTGTGTATTGAACAGTTTATATGCTTATTTTGTTGTACATTAGTTCTGTGTATTGAAAAGTTTATTTGCTTATTATATTGTACATTCTTCTTCTTCTACAACCTTTTTAGCTACCGGTGGAGCATAGGTCTTCAACAAACACTTTCCATGTCATTTTGTTTTTTGCCACTCTTCCATCATTCCATGTCTTCCCCATCATCTTCATCTCTACTTCTGTCTTCTCCAAGAATTCCTTGGTCTTCCTCTTTGTCTTTTCCCCTGGGGATTCCAAAAAAGGGCCTGTTGTGTAATACTCTCAGTTGGCTTCCATAGTGTGTGTCCTATCAAGCGCCATCGTCTAAGCTGTATCTCTTTATCCACTGGTATTTGACTGGTACATTTCCATAATTCTATGTTAGTGATTTTGTCCTACCATTTCCATCCTTTTATTCTGCGTAAGCATCCATTAATGAAAGTCTGTATCTTTGTGATTGTCAATTTTGTTGTCCTCCATGTTTCACAGCCATATAATAGGACCAACTTAAACATTTGAGTTGAATATTTTTCTTTTTCTTTTTAACCTAATTTCTTTGGATTTCCATGTTTCCCAGTGCAATGAAAGCTCCTCTTGCTTTTGATATCATTATTTTGGTATCATTTTCTGTTCCTCCCTCTTTATCTACATTACTGCCCAGATATATGTAAGATTGTACGTCTAATAGAGGTATTTCTCCTAGTTTTATTTGGTTATTGCCAACTGTATTAATTCTCATAATGTTGGTCTTATCTCTATTAATTTTCAGTCCTAGCTGTTGTGATCTCTCATCAAGTATGCTCATTTTATCCCGCATCTGTTAATGGCTGTGTGATAGGAGAGCTATGTCATCAGCAAAGTCTAAATCATCAAGTTGTTTGGTCAGTGACCACTGGATCCCATTTCTGTTGTTTTGAGTTATTTGAATTATTATGTCAGATGGATGCAAGATGAGCCAAGGATATTATAATCTTGATGGGAGACCTAAATGCTAAAGTAGGATCAGACAACAGAGGCATCGAAGAGATTATGGGAAAACATGGACTTGGAGATATAAACGAGAATGGAGAGATATTTGCGAATTTCTGCACCCTTAATCAAGTGAGCCTAGGTGGAACAATATTCCAACATAAAAAAATACACAAAGCTACATGGGTGTCACCAGATCATAGAACGGAAAATCAAATTGATCACATATATATTAATAATAAGTTTAAGTCATCCTTACAGGATGTAAAAGTATATAGAGGGGCAGATGTAGCCTCTGATCATCATCTTCTGATAGCCAAACTTAAAATTAAACTAAAAAGGTATACTACAGCGAATAAGGGTAGAAAGTATTTCAATGTAGGGTTTCTTAAAGAACAAAGAATTAAAGATAAATTCGCAGTCACAATATCAAACAAATACCAAGTCCTCCAACAACTAGAAAATACAATAAATATAGAAGATCATTGGAAACAGATAAAAGATATATGGGATGAGACGTGAAGAAACACTGGGGAAAAGAGAACGCCAGAATAAGGCATGGATGACAGCAGATACCCTGGATAAAATTAAAGAAAGAAAGAACAAGAAAGCAGACATAAATAAAAGCAAAATGAGAAGTAATAAAGCCAAGACACAGGAAGCTTACACAGAGGTGAACAAAGAAGTGAGAAGATGCATTAAAAGGGATAAGAAGAAATATATAGATGAACTAGCTAAAGAGGCAGAAGAAGCAGCAAATAAAGGGAATATGAAAGAACTGTACTACAGCACAAAGAAATTAAGTGGAAAATACAAACAGATCAATGCCTTTATTAAAGATAAGAAAGGAAATCTGCTTAGTAATATAAGGGAACAAATGGAGAGATGGAAAGAGCATTTTGAAGAACTTTTGAATAGACATGGCACAAATAATCCTCCAGATATACTACCATCAGAAAAAGCATTACACGTTAACTCTGGAAAACCAAGCAAAGAAGAAATAATGAAAGCCATCAAACTATTAAAAAATGGTAAAACCACAGGACCAGATGAAATTCCTTCAGAAGCCATCAAAGCTGATATTAACACCTCTACCAAGATATTACATAATCTATTAGATAAAATTTGGGAGAGGGAAGAAATACCTAAAGACTGGAAAGAAGGTTATATGATCAAACTACCAAAGAAAGGAAGTTTACAGGAGTGCACAAATTATAGGGGAATTATGCTACTATCAGTGCCAGGAAAAATATTAAGCAGAATCATTCTGGAGAGACTAAAAGAGGCTGTAGAGAAACATTTGAGAGATGAACAAGCAGGTTTTTAGGAAGAACAGATCATGTGCTGATCAAATAACTACTCTACATATAATAGTTGAAATATTGTACATTAGTTCTGTGTATTGAACAGATTATATGCTTATTTTGTTGTACATTAGTTATGTTTAATGAAAACAGTTTATATGCTTATTATGTTGTACAATTAGTTATGTGTAGCGAAAACAATTTAGATGCTTATTATGTTGAACATTAGTTCTGTGTTGCAAAAACACTTTAGATGCTTATTATGTTGTACATTAGTTATGTGTTGCGAAAACAATTTAGATGCTTATTATGTTGTACATTAGTTCTGTGTTGCGAAAACACTTTAAATGCTTATTATGTTGTACATTAGTTCTGTGTTGCAAAAACACTTTAGATGCTTATTATGTTGTACATTAGTTCTGTATAGCAAAAACAATTTACATGTTTACTATGCTGCACATTATTTCTGGTTAATGAAAACATTTTATATGCTTATTATGTTGTACATTAGATCTGTTTAGCGAAAATGACTTATTTCAGCATCATGGAGCTACCTCACTTAAGGAGGAAAGTGATTTAAAATGTTCTTTCATTTAACTTTTTTTTTTCTAGTTTTCAGTTTTTGTGTGCGCAAAACTGTAAACTCTCTTTCTACTGGCCATAGATTGGATTATGAAAATAACTCAAAACAACAGAAATGGGATCCAGTGGTCACTGACCAAACAACTTGATGATTTAGACTTTGCTGATGACATAGCTCTCCTATCACACAGCCACCAACAGATGCAAGATAAAATGAGTATATTAGATGAGAGATCACAACAGCTAGGACTAAAGATTAATAGAGATAAGACCAACATTATGAGAATTAATGCAGTTGGCAATAACCAAATAAAACTAGGAGAAATACCTCTACTAGACGTACAATCTTATATATATCTGGGCAGTAATATAGATAAAGAGGGAGGAACAGAAAACGATACCAAAATAAGGATATCAAAAGCAAGAGGAGCTTTCATTGCACTGGGAAACATATGGAAATCCAAAGAAATTAGGCTAAATACAAAAATACAAATTTTCAACTCCAATGTTAAGTCGGTTCTATTATATGGCTGTGAAACATGGAGAATAACAAAATTGACAATCACGAAGGTACAGACTTTCATTAATGGATGCTTACGCAGAATAAAAGGATGGAAATGGTAGGACAAAATCACTAACATAGAATTATGGAAATGTACCAGTCAAATACCAGTGGATAAAGAGATACAGCTTAGACGATGGCGCTTGATAGGACACACACTACGGAAACCAACTGAGAGTATTACACAACAGGCCCTTTTTTGGAATCCCCAGGGGAAAAGACAAAGAGGAAGACCAAGGAATTCTTGGAGAAGACAGATTGAAGCAGAGATGAAGATGATGGGGAAGACATGGAATGATCTTAAAAGAATTGCAAAAAACAGAACGACTTGGAAAGTGTTTGTTGAAGACCTATGCTCCACTGGGAGCTAAAAGGTAGAAGAAGAAGAAGAAGAAGAAACTGTAACTTTGTTCCCTTTTAAAAATGTTCATTAATTTTTTCCATACTTTTTCTATCTTTTTTTTCAGTTTTGCAATATTTGTTTACTATGAGAGATTTAAACATGGTTTTTGCTCCTTTGTTCTAATTATGTATTATCTCCAGTGTATTTGAAGATGGTTTTTAAAAGGTTTAAATCTACCTTAAATCTACATCAGCGTCATGGGTGATTTGAAACAGAAATAATAATAAAAATATGGAATGATATCCTCAACAGTGGATCCAGACGACCTATTAAAATCAATATTCATAACCCTACCAAAGAAATCTGGTGCAATTGTGCAATGATCATCAGCCTTATGAGTCACATGACTAAGATATTACTAAGAATTGTCATGTGAAGAGTGCGAAACAAAATCAGTTGAGAAATTAACAATGAACAGTGTGATTTTGTTAGAGGTAAAGGTACGAACAATGCCATTTATATCATAAGATCTTTAGTAGAAAGAGCCATAGAGATGAAAACAGATCTATATTTATGTTTCATAGATTATACCAAAGCATCAGACAAAGTAAAGCACCAAGAAATAATAAAAAATGTAGAAAGCATAAACATTGACAGAAAAGATCTAAGAATAATAACAAAAAATGTACAGGCAACAAACAGTGGCCATAAGAACTGGAAATCAATTGAGAATGTTTCAACAAATAAAACAGGGTGTTAAGCAAGGTTGTGCGCTGTCACCAGATTTATTTAATATGTTTAGTGAAATTATTTTAAGATCCATAAGGGACATGCCTGGAATAACAATTGGAGGTCACAATATAAATAGCCTCAGGTATGCTGATGATACAATCTTAATCGCTAAGAGTGAAAATGAGTTCCAAGAAATGTTAGACATTATAGTGAAGGAAAGCAAAAGTAAAGGACAGCCTCAATAATAAAAAGACAGAAGTAATGATAACAACAAAGAAAAAGTCATCACTGCAATGCACAATAAAGACAAGTGGGAAAATATTAAAACAAGTAAATGAATTTAAGTATCTGGGAACAATGTTAACTTCAGATGGTAGATGTACAAAAGAGGTGTGATGCTGAATAGCTTAGGCAAAAGCAGATTTCCAAATAATAAGGATGATATTGTGCAATCCATTTTTGACAATAGAAACAAGGAAAACATTTTTAATGCTACGTGGAGCCAGTCTTAACATATGGATGTGAATCATAAACAATAGGACAACAAACAAGAAAATCACTGGAGGCTGTAGAAATGTGGTTATATAGAAGAATATTGGAAATACCATAGACAGCTAAAAAGAGTAATGAAAATGTTCTGAAAGATACCAAAGCAAAAAGAGAAATAATTTCCAATATTAGAAAGAAACAACCATCATTGTTTGGCTATGTAATGAGAGGGGAACAGCTGGAATATATTGTAAGAACTGGATTTGAAGGATGAAGAGATAGCGGGAAGCAAAGAGAAAAGATACCAGACAGCTTAAGAGAATGGTTTGGCAGAAGGTCAACGACAGAAATGATAAATAACTGTCGTGATAAAAAGTTGTGGAGAGACATGATCACCTACGCCAGCAGGCCCGGTACTTGATGATGATAAATTAGCCTCTAATATAAAGAGGAATATATTAATATAATAATAAAGGGAAAGGAATCACAACACCCACACCAAACAGTAAGAAGTCAATTCTCTCAATTACCTACCTTTATGCCCGCCACCATATTCCTCTCAGGAACGTAGGTCTTGTTAACAATGGCATCTTCTCTGTGAGTCACCGACGGCCATTCAAATTCCAGGAGCTCCCACTCGTACACGAGTTCAACCTCTCCATACTTCTGGGCTCTGGCATATGTTATGATGAGCCAGAAATACGCTACTAGGTACAGGAATGCCATTTTGAACTTGTGTATACCAACTCTTGGATAACTCACTGTATGTGTCCGATTACCGAAACTGAAATAACAGAATAAACATTAAATAACTTAAAGAATTGCTCTTTACAGATGATTCATAGAAAAGCGGTCTAAATTCCAAAGATTATCACAGAAGATTTAGAGCAAGTATGACGTGTAAACAACCACAGTACACTACACGTTCCTTCTTTCTGCCTCCCTTGTTATGTGTTAAACAATAACACAAATAATAGCTACTTATTGAGCACACCTGCGTAGTTTCTACCTGCCTTCCCGTAACATAATCCTAAATTTAAATTCAACATGCAGCCAAAATGTCTAAACCATTTACATACACTTGCCTTGTGTACATCCTACAGGGGAAAAAACAAATGAAGTATTTTAATCAGAATCAGAAATGGTTTTAAAAAAACTTTACTGGTTAAAAATCTACCTGTTTCTGTATGTCCGTATTTGAGACATCAGCCATCCCATTCCATTTGTAATGTAGTATGTGATGACGTTTTATTTTCCTAATGAACTGGTTCCGTGCAAAGCTGCACCAAAAGACAATTATTTATATTACTTTTCAAAAACTTAATTCTGTAAACATAATAAAATACTGTGTTTTTATTGAAAGCTGATGTTTTCTATATGTACTAATATTTTGTGTTTATTATTAATTGATTGTTTCAGTCATTATTCATCATCATGGAGTGCCATCTCCGCAACGAAGGTTGGCTACCATGGAGCGCCATTCTTCTGTCTCTTGCTTTGATTGTGCAGGTTGTCATAGGCTGATTTGTCCATCTTTTGATGTTACTCGTCAATGTTAGTCTTGGTCTGCCTCTGTCTCTTTTACCTTGTATTTTCCCCTCCAAGATTACTTTTAGTCGGCTGTTGTGTCTTTTAACGTGTCCCAAAAATCGCATGTGTCTTATTTGAATTGTGTTTAATAGTTTTTTTATTTTTAGTTGTTTTAAGACTTTATCGTTTGTTTTCTTTTCCTTCTATATTTATTCTTCTATATATCCACATTTCAAAGGCTTCAATTTTCTGTTCTGTTTTCTTGTCTAATGTCCATGTTTCTGCACCATATAGGAATAGTGAGAAGATGTAACATTTTGCTATTTTTAGTTTTAGCCCTGGTGTTATTTGTTTTGATGTTAGTATGTTCTTCATGACATTAAAATTACTTTTTGCCATTCTTTTGTTCATTGGTCAGGTCAGGTAATGTTACCTGCTAATGTATGCAGTAAACAGTACAACCTGTGGCCGCCCTGCTGCCTTGCAGGTAAGCTTGGGAAAGTAAAAGGCTAAGGGAGGGTATCCCGAATTAAAACAACCCCACTGCCTTGTGGGTGAGACTTTTTAGTCAAAGGCTAGCGGAGCCAACCGTAAACAAACCGACGGAAGGCAACAAAAACCACCGTCGTAATTTCTTTGTACAATCATGAATAGCCACAACAATAGAAATAACGACAACAACGTTAAGAGGGATTCCAATGGAAAACCCTCGTTCGGTAGGGGACATCATGTGCTACAGGTGATACCCGATCGTCATCAAGCTACTATAAGCAAAATAAAGATAAAACAAACTCTAAAGATCGGTACTTGGAATGTGCGAACACTCATGCAGAAGGGTAAACTAGAAAACATCATACAAGAAATGAAATTAATGGGTTTACAATTACTGGGACTTTGCGAAATAAGATACACCGGATCAGGGAGATGTATTCTGGTATACATAAAATAATCTATTCTGGAGGTACTGAACACCAAAGAGGAGTAGGTATCATCTTGGATGCAGAAAGAGCAAGAACAGTGAAAGGCTTTTACCCAATATCTGACAGCCCTTTTAGTGAAATTGAATGGAAAGCCAATAGACATAAATCTCATACAAGTTTATGCACCAACAGCAGACAGTCTAGAGCAGGGATGGCCAATTAGGTGCCCGCGGATAAAAAACAAAATCAGGTTGCATTGAGCAAAATGTCCTGGGTAAAATTTATTTAAAATTTGTTATATTAACTTCTACCGTGGAGAAAGCTAACTCAAATATTCCCTAGTAGACCTATGTTTAAAACTCGGAACACTCTAGTAGTTAGTTTAACGTCGACTTCCCGTCATTCCCGGCCCATCCTTTTTTTCGTTTTGATCATCCTGCGACCGACTTAAACAAAGGAAGAAGCCAACGAATGATTCTAGAGCCGACTCTCGGTTCGGCGAGTTCAAACAGTTTCCGCCAAGAAATACTGTCAGTCACCCACCTCCTCCACTCCAACACATTCACCTCACAATTATTTTACTTTCAGTTTCTCTCCAAACCTCTTTTCATCAGTCAAAATTATATATCCGATCTGATCATTCTGATTTTGTCGAGTTACAGTGAACAGTTCCATTTTAACAGTGCTATTGTTGTAATCTGTTTTCATTGTCTGTTGCTACGGTCGTGGTATAATATGAACAATAAACGTCAATTAAATGAAAAAAAGTCAGATTTTTTCATGAGAAATGGGAACATGATTTTTTTTATTTATCAACAATAAGGATAGCAAACCGCAGTGCCTTGTGTGTTTGCAGATGTTGTCTGTAAATAAAGAGTATAATCTTAAACGGCATTACACACATCACGCCGCTAAATACAAGGACTACATTGGTACAATACGTTTTACACTTGTGTGCGCTTTGAAGAAAAAGGTTAGTGCTCAGAAATCTGTTTTTACTACATTAACAACAAAACAAACAAGTTCCTTAATGGCATCGTTTGTAGAGATAACGCAGATAGATAGCGCAGAGATAACTAAATTTAAAAAATCATTATGTGGCGGTGACTTCGTAAAGCGTTGTTCTATTAACATGGCGCGTGCATTTGGGGAAGAAAAAATTGCCAGTCATTTTGAGAGCGTTACGCTATCAAAACAGACAGTCAGTCACTAGAAGGGTGGAGGAAATAAGTTCTCATATATCTAGTAAATTAAAGAGTGTCGTTACAAATTCCACTTACTTTTCTCTGGCTTTGGATGAATCTACTTACATATCAGACACAGCACAACTTTTAATTTTCATAAGAACTGTTTCAAAAGACTTTATTATCAATGAAGAGCAACTAGCTTTAGATTCATTGCATAATACGACCAAAGGTCAAGACATTTATAACTCAGTTATGAAAGTTGTTAACGGTATCGGTGACATAAACAGACTTTCAGCAATAGTGACAGATGGCGCTAAGTCAATGTGTGGTACACAAACAGGTCTAGTTGGATTATTAAGGAAGGCTGGAATCCATTGCCCAGCATTACACTGCTATTATACACCAGGAGGCGCTGTGTGACAAGATTCTAGACGTGGAGGATGTTATGAAAACCGTAATAAAGTGTGTGAATTTAATAAAAGGCGGGAATCGGTCTTTGACACACCGACAGTTTATAAATTTTCTATCAAAAGTTGAGGCGGAATATGGCGATTTGGTGCTCTACACACAAGTACGCTGGCTAAGCAGAGGGAATTGTCTGAGGCGGTTTTTTGCTTTGAGAAAAAAGATAAAGCAGTTTTTAGAGAGACATGATACCAACAAAGAACTGATCAGAAAAATGTCTGATCCACATTTTAACAGCGTATTGGCCTTTTTAACTGATATCACCCAGCACATGAATGAACTCAACGTGAAGCTACAGGGACATTCCCAAACAGTCTCAGATTTGGTAGGACACCTAGATGGATTTATAAGTTAACTAAAAGTTTTTAGATTTACCCTGGCCAAAGAAAACTTCATTCATTTTCCTTCGTGCAAAGAATTGATTGAGGAGCGCAGTGACACTGATTTCAAATGTTCTGTATTAATGTTAGACAAACTATTGGAGCATTTCAATGAACGATTTTCTGACGTCAGTGGTATACGACCAGAACTGGCATTGTTTAACAACCCTATGAAGCACATTTTCCAACAACATGACACTTTTCAGTTGGAGTTATGTAACCTCCAAAGTGACCCCTTTTTCCAATCAAGGATGGAGATAGGAGTTGACTTTTGGAAACTTGTGCCACAGGAAAAATATCCCGCATTGAGTGATTTCAGTTTGAAAATTACTTCTATGTTCAGAAGCACATATATATGTGAATGCGCTTTTTCAACAATGAAGGAGATTAAATCGTCACAAAGAAACCGACTCACTGATGGCCACCTTCAGGATTTATTACGAATATCATCATCATCTTTACACATTGACTTTGATGAACTTGTTGCTGCACATGAACGTCCACATTGTTCTCATTAAGGTTTGTTACATGTCAACTTTAAAATGACCTAACTAAAACATGTTTGTTAAACAATATAAATAGCAAATTTTATTCATTTTTTATAAATCAACTAGGCATTTTTAAATCTGTTGCAATAAAATGATTTATGTAAGCAAATAATGCGGATAAATAACAAAAATATTACCTTGAAACAAATGCCAAGTTTATTTGTATTGATGTTGTTATGTGTGTGGCCCGCCACACAAAAAATAATAAAAAAGTGGCCCGTCATTTGAAAGAAATTGGCCATCCCTGGTCTAGAGGAAACAATTGATAAATTTTACGAGTTAAATGAGGCACTTCATAAATGCAAACCACATGAAAACACCACAGTTCTAGGAGATTTTAACGCAAAAGTAGGAAAGGAAAGATTTGAAGTACATGTAGTTGGTCATTATGGCTTAGGCGAGAGGAATGAAAGAGGTGAGAAACTTATTGACTGGGCAAGAACACACAAAATGATGATAGGAAACACCTGGTTTAAGCAACATCCAAGACGTCTGTGGACATGGAAAAGCCCATAGGACAACGCACGTAATCAAATTGATTATATAATGATCATCATCATCAAGTACCAGGCCTACTGGCGTAGGTGATCATGTCTCTCCACAACCTTCGATCTCGGCAGCTATTTATCATTTCTGTTGTTGACCTTCTGCCAAGCCATTCTCTTAAGCTGTCTGTTATTTTTTCTCATTGCTTCCCTCTATCTCATTGTCCCTCAATTTTTCCAGTTGTACAATATATTCCAGTTGTTTTCTCATTACATGGCCAAAAAATTATGATTGTTTCTTCCTAATATTGGAAATTAGCTCTCTTTTTGCTTTGACCTCTCTCAGAACATCATTACTCGTCTTAGTTGCCTGTGTACTCTCAATCTTGAGTTACTTGGAATATAATATATGGGACCGGTCCAGTTTTATAAATTCACCGGGACGCGTTCCGGCTGAAAAAAAAACAAATATAGGAATTTCATGAGCCACTTCAATTTTCATCATTTGTCTCTCGGGTCAAATACGGTTCTGGTGGGGAAAGTCTTTCTTTTTTCATTCTCAGCACATAACCGATGTATTATTTCCAACGTCTTCTTCTTATAGAACTCGACACGTATTCTTGTTTAGACTCGTCCCTTGTCTGTTCGTTTGAAATATATTCTTTCCAGCTTATGTTTGAGATCCTACGCAGTCATTTGTTTTCAACGGCATTTAATTTCCTATCTAAAGTCTGGGTGAATATCTAGCTTTCACGTAAACACCCTGGCACAACATCATGTAGGAGATTTAACAAACCTATGTTAATCGAAAGTAAAAAAAAAATAGTTTGTCACCAGCTAGATCATGTTCTGACATAAAGAAGGTAGTTGTGAACAAATTTAAAAAAAAAAATACAAAGAAAAAAAGAAAGAAGATCGTTCCTGAGATCAAAAACTTTGATAAGCAGAAGAATAAGGGCATTAAGCGAAGAGCTATTCAACGACTAAATAAAACAGCTGGTGCATGTAACATTGAGATCAATGTTCGAAAAATAAAGTTGATTGTCAAAAGCACTAAGGACATTGTAGCATACCTTCCATAGCCGTAGGGACATTGTAGCATATTTTCCATAGCCCTAGGGACATTGTAGCATACCTTCCATAGTCCTAGGGACATTGTAGCATACCTTCCATAGTCCTAGGGACATTGTAGCATACCTTCCATAGCCATAAGGACATTGTAGCATACCTTCCATAGCCATAGGGACATTGTAGCATACCTTCCATAGCCATAAGGACATTGTAGCATACCTTCCATAGCTCTAGAGACATTGTAGCATACCTTCCATAGCTCTAGAGACATTGTAGCATACCTTCCATAGCTCTAGAGACATTGTAGCATACCTTCCATAGCTCTAGAGACATTGTAGCATACCTTCCATATCCCTAGGGACATTGTAGCGTACCTTCCATAGCCGTATGGACATTGTAGCGTACCTTCCACAGCCGTATGGACATTGTAGCGTACCTTCCACAGCCGTATGGACATTGTAGCGTACCTTCCACAGCCGTATGGACATTGTAGCGTACCTTCCACAGCCGTATGGACATTGTAGCGTACCTTCCACAGCCGTATGGACATTGTAGCGTACCTTCCACAGCCGTATGGACATTGTAGCGTACCTTCCACAGCCGTATGGACATTGTAGCGTACCTTCCATAGCCGTATGGACATTGTAGCGTACCTTCCATAGCCGTATGGACATTGTAGCGTACCTTCCATAGCCGTATGGACATTGTAGCGTACCTTCCATAGCCGTATGGACATTGTAGCGTACCTTCCATAGCTCTAGGGGCATTGTAGAATACTTTTCACAGCCCTATGGGCATTGTAGCATATCTTCCAAAGCCCTATGGACATTGTAGCATACCTTCCATAGCTCTAGGGACATTGTAGCATATCTTCCAAAGCCCTATGGACATTGTAGCATACCTTCCATAGCTCTAGGGACATTGTAGCATATCTTCCAAAGCCCTATGGACATTGTAGCATACCTTCCATAGCTCTAGGGACATTGTAGCATATCTTCCAAAGCCCTATGGACATTGTAGCATACCTTCCATATCCCTAGGGACATTGTAGCATACCTTCCAAAGCCGTATAGACATTGTAGCATACCTTCTGTAGGCCTAGGGACATTGTAGAATACTTTTCACAGCCCTAGGGACATTGTAGAATACTTTTTCACAGCCCTAGGGAAATTGTAGCATACCTTCCAAATCCCTAGGGACATTGTAGCATACCTTCCAAATCCCTAGGGACATTGTAGCATACCTTCCAAATCCCTAGGGACATTGTAGCATACCTTCCATATTTTTTTAAAGCAATCTTGTGTATACCAGACCAAAAAAAGTCTTAAAATTAGGGGGAAAAATATGACATATCCATCCATTATCTTCTAGATCCTGGTAGCACGCCTGGTTGCCTCCTTTTTGTGTAGACATAATCCTTTAGTCTCTGATTACATTATTTGATTAGCACTTGTATAAGCAGAGTTATTTTTGCACTATTATGCACATATTTTAAATAAGAAGAAATGCAGGAAGCCACACCAATTACCGTGTAAGGTTAACATGTCCCAATTTTTTTTTAAATTCTTGTAAATTAAGGGAAACCCTTACAATATGAAAGGTTTGTTGCTGCAAAAATCAGAATAAATAGACAAGAACCAGAAGCAGTTGATAAATATAAATAATTAAAACAAATTGTCAGCTATGAAAGCTCAAAATCTGTTAGATTAAGTGCAAACTACAGTTGACCGTAACATCTTATTGGAAAGATAATATAACTCTTGACTCTAAAGCCAGGCTGATGCATACCCTTGTTATATCAATGTTGTTAATACATTCGCGAAACATGGACCCTTGCAGCAGAACTTTGGGGGTGAAATACAAGCTCTGGAGATGAAATGTCACCGAAGGGTTTGTCTCTTACTTGCATTGTATCACGGAGGAAAGAATTCTCAAAATGATACAATAGGCAATCGGAGTGCTTGAGGATCTTTTGATTATTATGAAGAAACGCGAAATGAAATGGTTTCGCCGCGTATTTCGATCATCCAGTCATAGCAAAGACCATTCTTTGGGGAACTGTGAAAGGAGGAAGAAGGTGGGGTAGACAGAGAGAGACGTGGGAAGATAACATCAAAGAATTAGCAGGTCTCGATCTCGCAAAGTTCCAAAGAATGACTGTTGATAGAGATCAATATAGAAGGTTGATAACAGTCAATCAATGGTATCCCAACCTCCCCCAGGTTACGGGATGAAGAAAGTAAGTGACAAGGAAGGAGAAATGGCGAAAAGTGTTTTGTGCTATTTAACATCCAATCCAATTCTGAGACTGTGTCTGATTTAGAAAAATGACACACATTCATGGGTCCGTGACAGCTCAGTGGTTAGTGGACTGGAACACTAAGGACAAGAGGTTCACCAAGTCTTACACGAGTAACGGATATTTTTTTTTTCTGGGTAAGTGATGCCTGGCACCGTCCACATAACCCCGGAAATAATGTGTTGAGTCTCTTAACAAAATAAGGGAGCTAACATCATATTTCATGTACGTCACGCAGTTCTTTACTTTTTTAAAACATGTATACACGAGTATATCCTTCAATTGTTGTAAAATTGCAGCGTACTGTACGTACTGGAAAAAGTCGTCAGTAACTCATAGTTAACTGCTGTCGTTAGAGTGAGCGAACTAGATATGACCAAGATTATCATCAAAAATAGCGCGACTCACCCGGAAATAAGCAACAAATCTTGGTATAAATTGAAAAAGGAGAACAAATTCATTTCTAAAAGCTTCCATAACAGATTCAAATATATCGACCTGAAACGGTATGGCAGTTCGCAGTAAACTGTAAAAGTGCAACACTATATTCAGAAGGCCAAGAAAGAAAACATACATTTGGATTTAAATGTAATAACTTTATGTTTAAATGAACCCGCGCATTAATTAACGTTATCTGGTTATGGAAGGCCCCGGTATCACTGCAAACGAATTAAAATCCATAATTGCTCAACCGCCCGTGCCAGCGTAATCATCCGAATTAATAACTCATCTCCCAAACAAAGAAATGTAACTGTAGTCCTCATCGTAGCAGTCTCAGCACACGCCAAAAGACAAAAGGCAAAACCGCGCAGAAAGTGAACACAGCCAACTGTTCCCTGTCATACGATATCATCACTCATCGTAAACAATTGGAATATCGAAACATGATCAAAACGGATGAGCCATACAGCTCACGGTGTGCACAGAGCACTTAACTCAGTAGCTCCTGCAACAGGCCGGACTTGGAATATAAGGAAACTGCAACAAGGAACACTTTTCATGCATAGCCTTCAATTGTTCCCGCCGCCTATCCACCATATACCATGGAAGTTCACGTCCTCTTGAAAATGATGATCGTCGTATTTTTTAAAAATGTATTGCGCTTGATGATGTTAGTTGTTAGGCCATCGTTGTTGACTCCAATTCCGAACACAGTTCATCGTCAGATTATCTCCGTCGCACATCAAACAACAGACCTTAAGATTAGCGTACGGCCGGTTATCAGACGTGGTCTTGTCAACTGTAAGTGTCTTCAAACTGTGTTGGTTTTGTTCCTGAATGAGATCATAGCAACAGGGACAAATACAAATTAACTTAAGAAAATTTGCACAACATGGACCTTTTGACTTTGCTTTTAGAACGGAATGGCTTCACTGCAGGCGAGTCACTGCCTTCTCCGTTCAGCGCACGTTTCAGCACGTGCCCAATTCTGATCGTTCATACTGTTGCATTGAATGCGTTGTTATCTGTGAAATTGGCGTGCCTTGACGCGCACAAAACTGTGTAGTCTTGAATATTTTTCTTATATGAGAGTATACCCCCAGCTGCCGCTCGCTACCGCCGCTCCACCGCCAGGAGCTGACCGTGACCTCTCGTATCTTTATATTAATGAACGTTTAACATTAAAACAGAGATAGAACAAAGAACGGCAGACATTAACACATCGTTAAGGAGAATATCAAGGAGGACGTGAACTTTCGGCCAATATGGTGGATAGGCGGCAGGAACCATTGAAGGCTATGTCTGAAAAGTGTTCCTTGTTGCAGTTTCCTCATATTCCAAGTCCGGCTTGTTGCAGGAGCTACTGAGTTAAGTGCTCTGTGCACACCGTGAGCTGTGTGTCTCATCCGTTTTGATCATGTTTCGATACGATGATGGATATCGGATGACAGGGAACAGTTGGCCGTGTTCACTTTCTATGCGGTTTCGCCTTATGTCTTTTGGCGTGTGCTGAGACTGCTATGATGGGGACTACTGCTACCGTTCTTTGTTTGGGAGATGAGTTGGTAATTCTGATGATTCCACTGGCACGGGCGGTTGAGCAATTATGGATTTTAATTCGTTTGCAGTGATACCGGGGCCTTCCATAACCAAATACACAAATAAGGAGGATACTTCAGATCCGATGGCTGGACATCATTAGGAATGATGAACTGTGGTGGCTAGACATCATTAGGAATGATGAACTGTGGTGGCTAGACATCATTAGGAATGATGAACTGTGGTGGCTAGACATCATTAGGAATGATGAACTGTGATGGGTAGACATCATTAGGAATGATGAACTGTGATGGGTAGACATCATTAGGAATGATGAACTGTGATGGCTAGACATCATTAGGAATGATGAACTGTGATGGCTAGACATCATTAGGAATGATGAACTGTGATGGCTAGACATCATTAGGAATGATGAATTGTGATGGCTGGACATTAGGAATGATGAATTGTGATGGCTAGACATCATTAGGAATGATGAATTGTGATGGCTAGACATTAGGAATGATGAATTGTGATGGCTAGACATTAGGAATGATGAATTGTGATGGCTAGACATCATTAGGAATGATGAATTGTGATGGCTAGACATCATTAGGAATGATGAATTGTGATGGCTAGACATCATTAGGAATGATGAACTGTGATGGCTAGACATCATTAGGAATGATGAACTGTTGATATGAACAAATCAACCCACAATTAATATAAAAAAAGGACAGTGGGGATGGATAATAGTGCCTGCACCAGCAAACAACAAGCATTACCAGACAAACTCTCACCTGGAAATCACAGGGAAAGAGGAAACAAGGGAGACATAGAAACACGTGGAGTCGAAATCTTGAGAATGAGATCGCAAAGATAAATTACACATGGAGACTAAAAGACGAGGCAACAAAGGAGAGAAAGGATTGGAGTACTTTTGATAATGGCCTATGCCCCAATGGACAGTTTAAAAATTAAAGATTTAAATAAATCAGAATTGAGTTTTCAAAATACATCAGACCAAATTAAATCAATAATTTGACACAGCTAGAAACCACAGATTAGAAACCACAGAGATGGGATTTCTCAGAAGAATGTTGAGTTCCCTGGACAGCTAAAAAGATCAATGAGGAAATTCTCAAAGAGGCCAACACAAAAATGGAACTCCTAAAAGAAACACTGATATAAAAATAGGAGCAAGACAAGGATGCATCTTATCACCAAGCTTGTTCAATTTATACACTGAGCAAATCTTTAAAAAAAACATCACTGAGATGCCAGGCCTAAACATTAATTGGAAGATAATCAATAACCTAAGATATGCTGATGATACTGTACTTATTATTATCATCATGTGCCTTACCGGTTGGCGTAGGCGATCATGTCCCTCCGCAATCGTCTATCTACAGTGCATCGTATCAGTTCTGTTGACTGTTTTCCATGCCATGACACCAAGCTATCCAGTATTTTCTCTCTTTGTCGTCCGCGATCTCTTTACTTTTATTTTGCCAGTTGTAAAACTGACTGACTGTAAAAGAGTTCTCTCTTTGAGAACTTCCTCATTGGTGTTTTTAGCTGTCCAGGAACTTTCAACATTCTTCTGAGAAATCCCATCTCTGTGGCCTCTAATCGTCTTTCATTTGTTTGTCTACTGTCGATGATTCGCTTCCATAGGTCAGAATTGGTTCTATATAGCACCGATGAACTCTCTTTCTCATTTTTATTGACATAGATTTGTTGCATAAGATATTTTTCATTTTTTGAAATGCTATTTTGGCCTGAGCTGTTCTGCTTTTTATTTCTGTGGTGCATCTTCCATCTGATGTTATTATTGTGCCCAAGTATTTGAAACGTTGCACTTGTTTCAGATTTGTCTCGTTTATTTTTATGCTGCATGCTGGTGATGATTGTTTCTTCGATATAACCATTACTTCTGTTTTCTTGCTATTCAGACTGAGACCTTTCTTGTTGCTTTCTTTTACTATTATGTCTATCATTTCTTGTAGTTCGTTCTGTCTCTGCTATTAAGACTGTGTCATCCGCATATCGCAAATTATGTTGTGACCGTTGACTTCAATTCCTTTTTTGTCTATTATTGATCTCATAATATATTCGCTGTAAAGTGAAAACAAATCCGGTGAAAGAACGCAGCCTTGTCTGACTCCTTGATACTGTACTACTAGCAGAAAATCCTAAAGATCTACAACAATTACTTAATGTAATAAACATGACAAGCAAAAAATATGGACTAGATATGAATAACAAAAAGACAAACTATGATCATAAACAAAGAAAATTATCAAGACCTACAATTAAATATCAAAGTGGAAGGAATACATCTGGAGATAGTTCAGAACTACAACTACCTGGGACATACCATTTACCAGTGATGGAACATGTACAACTGAAATAAATTAAAGAATAGGTATGACGAAAAGTAATTTCAATGCCATGAAAAATATACTAACATCAAAACAAATAACACCAGTGCTAAAACTAAGAATAGCAAAATGTTACATCTTCTCAATATTCCTGTATTGTGCAGAAACATGGACATTAGACCAGAAAACAGAACAGAAAACTGAAGCCTTTGAAATGTGGATTTATAGAAGAATAGGTAGAATTGGATGGAGAGAAAATAAAACAAACGAGGAAGTTTAAAAACTAACAATGAAAAGAGAACTACTGAACACAATTAGATCAAGACAAATGAAATGTATGGGTCATGTTAAAAGACAACAGCTTAATAAAAGTAATATTGGAAGGAAAAATACAAGGTAAAAGAGGCAGAGGCAGACCAAGACTAACATGGACGAGTAACATCAAAAGATGGACAAGTCAGCCTATGACAATCTGCACCATCAAAGCAAGAGACAGAGTGGAATGGCGCTCCATGGTAGCCAACCTTAGATGCGGAGACGGCACTCTTATGATGATGAAAAAAACATCAGAAACAATTAACTTTTGGGCACATCATGAGAAGAGGAAAGTTGGAATAGTTGGTTACAACTGAAAAAATACAAGGAAAGAGAGATCGCGGACGACAAAGATAAATAGATTGGTGTCATGGCATGGAAAACAGTAAATAATAGAATGGATACGATGGTAGATAGAAGATTGGTAACGGACAGGATCGCCTACGACAACCGGTATGACACATGATGATAACCCACAATTCAGTTCATAGAGCAAGTCTACAATTGTCTCACTTCCCCATGAGGAAAAAGCAACGGGGGGGGGGGGAGAGAGAGAGAAATGGTAAATAGCAAACACCAGCCACCTTCAATCAGGTTGTATGTTGACACATACCTACCTTAAATTGTTCGAGCACTAGAGGGAGAGAGAGAAATGAAAGATCAGTGTTATTCATGGATGACATGAGACTTCTGCCCTCGAGTGCACAAAACCAGGGCCGGTTTGTGAACCAATTCTGCAGTGGGCGCTAAAATATCTTTGAATGGAGCATTTCAATAAAACAGTTCACAAGTTTATTCACAATTATTTGTGTAAGATTATATTTTCTTTCCATTAAAGAAAAATAATTTATTTTCTTTATATTTGAAGTTATTCTGGCACTGTATGGAGCCGCGATAGCTCAGTGGTTAGTAAACTGGACTACAAAGGACAAGAGGTAGGGTTCATCCCAAGTGACGGCTTCCGGGTTCACCCAGCCTTAAATGAGTACATGATTTTTTCCGGAAAAGTAAAGCGGCACTGGCGTAATACCGACCACATTACCCCAAAAATCATGTGCCGAAGGTCTGTTAAATGTATGGTCACTAACACCATATTCCCTATACTCCACTTGGTGTGACGGGGACACTTTACTTTACATTTTTACTACCAACCCCGGATTGTTCCAGCGCCCACCGTGGTTATCAACCGCCCACTTTGGGAAACGCTGTTATAGAGAAACTCGAGTTATGCTCTGGGATGATTTAATACAGGGAAACATGTTGCATGATTATTTATTTATTTGTAGGTTATCATCATTGCACCCTGAACATGTCCATGTGCATCTAAAGTTCGTTCAGAAACTCGTGTCCGCAGAGTGTATTAATTATCTCTGAAACTGATGAATTTCTGTAAATCTTTTTAGTGAAATCTTATTTTTTTTACCGACCTTCAGTCTGTAGGTATGTAAAATTTATCGGCAGTAACACCATATTCCCTATACGCCACTTGGCGGGGTGAAAGGGGGGGGGGGGGGTTTACTCTTTTTGCTACTGTTCTGACACTGTAAAGATTTATCGGCTGGTGATGTTCTTGGCTCGATCTTAACATATTATTTAAATAAATTGATGTTAGTGGACCTGCAAGTTCTATTTTTTTAATGTGTAGATAAATACTAAACAAATTAAACCCCTTGAACAGACTAAATTACAAGCATTGTAACCGTCACGTAGACTGTGAATCACTTATTAAAATATTGGTCTGGTCTAGTCTGGTCTGGTCCTGGGTCTGGTCTAATCAACAGATCCCTCAGTGCAAATCGGACAAGTACATAAATGCTAGGATATCTTCCGAAGAATATCAATTAACTTGTATCAATTAACGACAACGATTGTGATTGACAAGTCTTCTTTGGATTCCTGCGTAGCGCGATCGCCTCTGGCAACATGATATTCGTGCAGTCTGTTCATGGTTGCGGATTCAGGGTAGTTTTTTTGAGTTGTGAGTCCCTGGGAGAATTCATACAACCAATCACGGTCCATTGCCCTTCCGCACTCAACATCAGCCAAACTAGCAAGTCTGTCAGCACGTTGATTACCTCTTACACCCGCGTGCATTGGCACGAAAATGAAAAGTTTTGTTAGACAAGAGACCCAGAGGCTCTAACCACTGCCGTCGAACACACTCGTTGAGTCACTGAGGAAACACACATGTGTATAAGGCTGTGTCTCAAAACATGTTAATGATTTAGTGACAGCTAGAATCTCCATGGTCAAACTAATTGTAGTCAATGCGAAGGCACCACTGCCTTTCTTCACAACCCTACCCCTATTATAAGCCATGAAAGCACCACTACCTTTATTCACAATCCTACCCCCATTATAAGCCATGAAAGCACCACTACCTTTCTTCACAATCCTACCCCCATCATAAGCCATGAAAGCCCACGGGTAAGCACCCCAAAAAAACATACCCATGTGTGTAAATGACTAGAGTCACTCTTAGAAGAGTTCTCAAAATCAAGGCTTGCACTTCTACCTCAACGACCAATGGGTGTTGTTATCTACATTCTATGTCTAGTGTGGTGACTACGGAAGATGGACGCTCCACACTCTGGGGCACTCACATCCATTCTTCTCTGTGCCCTCGACTGAACACACCCTGCTGAACAATATCCATAGCCTGCCCCCATTCATGATTTTCCTCGTTTTAATCTGCTTTTTGTACTCATAAATTCACGGTATAGCGGATGTGGGTCTGCGCTGATTAGAAAGTAGGCACACGCTCAACAAAGTCATTATTATATTTGCTTTAGAGGCATGTTAAATAACACAACAAACTCATAAAAGTAGTTTTGGGTTGGGAAAATATAAGGTGGCAGAGGCAGTCCAAGATTAGCATGGACATGTAACATCAAAAGATGGACAATGCAACCTATGACAATCTGCACCATCAAAGCAAGAGACAGAGTGGAATGGCGCTCCATGGTAGCCAATCTTCGATGCGGAGACGGCACTTAATGATGATGATGTGAAAATCTAGAAGATAACCATCGTAATATACTCAGAATCTTTTCTGCACCCAAAGATTAATCGCTTTGCCTCGATTTGTATCCGTTCCAGTCCTGTCATTTAACGGACCTGCAGTGTCAGTAATTTCCAAGACATTACTAAACACACTTATCGCCAGCAGAGGAATAGACAAAAATATGCACAAGAGCTTTAGCCTATAAAGAGCATTCATCTCACACCAGAAAAGGATTTGATCAAGTCAGTCATGGATGGGAAGTAGAAGTTGAGCGTGTACGTATTTAAGCTTTCCCACACACTCGTCAAATAACGTGACATCGACATTGAGTACACACAAAGTTTGTAGAGTTTATTCACTCGAACTAAATACTAAAAGTACTAGAACATGGAATAAGTAAAACGTTCCTTAAGATAACGAAGGTCTGCTGCAGGTGTAGAACTGTGTCACTTGTTTTGTTTTTTTGTTTTTTTTTTCTTGGGGGGGGGGGGGGGGGGAACGACTTTGATCACATCACATGAGGGCCGAGATTAGAGCTACAGAGAATATGTGAAATATGAGGGGCCACGAGTAGAGTTACAGAGAACATGTGAAATATGAGGGGCCGCGAGTAGAACTACAGAGAACGTGTGAAATATGAGGGGCTGCGAGTAAAGCTACAGAGAATATGTGAACTATGAGGGGCCACGAGTAGAGCTACAGAGAACATGTGAAATATGAGGGTTATAATTGGCTTATAAACACCATTCTACATAGGAAATTAAAATACTATGGCCACGTCAAAATACACAGCGGACTTGAAAGAACAATAATAGAAGCCATGGTTCCTGTGCGACGCATCAGGGGCAGACCAAGAAGAAAGTGTTTTCAAGACATCAAGGAAACGAGGAAGTGGGCGATCTGACTCGAGACAAAAATTCTTTTGGACGGGCTGTGGTGAACACAACGTTCTGCAACATGTAAACGGCTGAGGGCAATGAGTGTAAACAATGACAAACAAGAGTGTTACAATCAAGCAAGTGAACGGACCGTGTATAATTAGATGTAGTCAGGCCAACAGGAAAATGCAGTACGGCAGGGTGTTGACGCAACTGAGTAAACACGTCAGAAGCTAAGGTATTTCTTTCGATTCATTGATTTTTAAGCTATCAATAACTCACCCACCCCCCCCCCTTTTTTTTCCACCGCCACCAAAAACTTTTGAAACAAAAAAAAAAACTCTCACAAAAATCTGTCTCCAATAATATTGATTCATTTCCATTTGTATTTATACACATTTATTTTTGCTCCAATAGTGTAAATGCCACGTGTGTATATTCTCGGTTACCTTTCTATTTTGTCGCGTAATAAATACATTTCCTGAAAAGTAAAATAAAAGATAGCGATGACGTTTTCATATTGATAATATGTAGTACACTAATTGTTTATGTTAACAGTGATTGTGCTGACAGTAACGAATGATAACAGATTCAACTTACCATACATCCCAAACATGCAGCAAGAAAAGGTAACGCTCGGTGTTTTGCAGCCCTCGCTCGGTCGTCGCAAAAAGTAGAGATTTTGAAGGTGCTAACAATGTGGTCTGGTGGCTGGGTACTGTTGACAGCTTTCCCCGTTACGCTCTGATAGGTTTGTACAATGTAGAAAGACTTTTATTGAACTCAGCTTTATTTCATTGTGTCATTTCTGCAATATTTACAGACTTCTTTTTGTTGTTATATTTTGATTCCGGTATAATAAAGAGATGCTTTTTTTCCCAATTTGTCTTTTCAGTATTCAAGTTAATGCAAACTGAAATAAATAAGTTTTCAATAACGGTTCATTGGCGGGTCAAAGGGCATAAACCTGTGCCCTTACTCTAGGTCGTTGTACTGGCAGGTCTTGTTTATTTTTGAAACACGTGACTGGCTCTTGAATTTACCTTTGGGGAAGTGCCGAGCGGGCGCCCCAATCTATCCAAGACGCAAGAAACATTTATTGAAGTGGAGACTAATAATAATAAATAAATATTATTACAGAGAGAAACTTCCTAGGCGATAATTAGCGAATTAATTCAGAGGATGAGGTATGTTTACAGCACTCAGGAAAAAATTACCAATAAGGGTTAGATCCTACTTCGGTCCATATTATATTGTTCTGTTTTTTCCTGTTGATTTTTTTTTTTTTTTTTTTTTTTTTGTAATTTTTTCCCAGTGCTGCAAACACACCTCTTCCTCTGAACTGATTCGCCATTTATCGAAGTTGTAGGCAGCTCAACGCGACAGATCAGGAAATGGGTTTTGATGAATTAGAACGAAAGATTTAGTGGTCTAGCGGTAATGAGTTGCCCTGCCACAAAAGTGAACTCGGACTCGATCACAGCTTACAGCTCTCCAGTCGGCAAAGGTTACAAAAATAACTGCTCCCTTGCGAGCATTTGGGGTAGGTAATGGTATTGAAATTGGTAGGTAAATGTATAGAAATAGAAACTATGGAAGGCAAACAAAACTTAAGAGGAATGCACACAGAAATAAGGAGAACGACTAATAAAAAAAAATGCCACAGAACAATTCCAATATATAAAACAAGGAGTCAGACAAAGTTGTGTTCTGTTGCCGAATTTGTTTTCACTTTACAGGGAACATATGAGATCAATAGTAGACAAAAAAAAAGAATTGAAGTCAACGGTCACAATATAAATAATTTGCGATATGCAGATGACAGTCTTAATAGCAGAGACAGAGAATGAACTACAAGAAATGATAGACATAATAGTAAAAGAAAGCAACAAAAGAAGTCTCAGTCTGAATAGTAATAAAACAGAAGTAATGGTCATATCAAAGAAACAATCATCACCATCATGCAGCATAAAAATAAACAGGACAAATCTGAAACAAGTGCAACGCGTCAAATACTTGGGCACAATAATAACATCAGATGGAAGATGCACCACAGAAATAAAAAAGAATAGCTCAGGCCAAAACAGCATTTCATAAAATGAAAAATTTATGCAACAAATCTATGTCAATAGAAGTGAGAAAGAGTTCATCGGTGCTATATAAAACCAATTCTGACCTATGGAAGCGAATCATGGACAGTAGACAAACAAATGAAAAGAACGATTAGAGGCCACAGAGATGGGATTTCTCAGAAGAATGTTGAAAGTTCCCTGGAGAGATAAAAAGACCAATGAGGAAGTTCTCAAAGAGGCCAACACAAAAAAGGAACTCCTAAAAAACACCACTAAGAAACAATCAACATTTTTTGGGCACATAATGAGAAGAGGAAAGTTGGAATATTTGGTTACAAGTGGCAAACTAAAAGGAAGAAGAGATCGCTGACGACAAAGAGAGAAAATACTGGATAGCTTGGTGTAATGACATGGAAAACAGTCAACAACAGAACTGATACGATGCACTGCAGATAGATTATTGTAGAAGGACATGATCGCCTACCCCAACCGGTATGACACATGATGATGATAAATGGTATCGGAAAGAAGCAAAATTGGAAAAATCTAATTCAAGAAGCAGAACGACTAAACATATATATTTTAAGCATATCAGAGACAAAGATTCAAAGAATGTGGGTACATAGAGGACGAAAAATATACATTTATATACTCAGGCAACACAACAGAACATCAAAGAGGAGTAGGAATACTAATAAAAAGAGAGCTACACAAATATATAAGTACCCACTGGACATAGAATGATAGGATTATACTACTCAAGATGAAAGCAAAACTATTCGACATAGCAATAATACAGAAATACGCACCGAATGAAAAATATACTAACATCAAAAAAATAACACCAGGGCTAAATCTAAGAATAGCAAAATATATCTTCTCAACATTCCTATATGGTGCAGAAACATGGACATTAGACAAGAATATAGAACAGAGAATTGAAGCCTTTGAAATGTGGATATATATAGAAGAATAGGTAGAATTGGATGGAAAGAAAAGAAAAACGATGAAGTCTTAAAACAACTAAAAATGAAAAGAGAACTGCTAAACACAATTTTTAAAAATATAAATAATATTTTTGGGCTATGTTAAAAGACACAACAGCTAAAAAACTGTTTACTAAAAGTAATCTTGGAGGGGAAAATACAAGGTGAAAGAGACAGAGGCAGACCAAGACTAACATGGACGAGTAGCATCAAAAGATGGACAAATCAGCCTATGACAACCTTCATCATCAAAGCAAGAGACAGCAGAATTGCGCTCCATGGTAGTTATGCTTCGTTGCGGAGACGGCACTCAATGTTGATGATGAATGGTATTGACATTTGGTATTAATGGTATTGACGTTTTTGGTATTAATGGTATTGACGTTTTTGGTATTAATGGTATTGACGTTTTTTTGGTATTAATGGTATTGACGTTTTTTTGGTATTAATGGTATTGACGTTTTTGGTATTAATGGTATTGACTTTTTTGGTATTAATGGTATTGACTTTTTTGGTATTAATGGTATTGGCGTTTTTGGTATTAATGGTATTGACTTTTTTGGTATTAATGGTATTGACTTTTTTGGTATTAATGGTATTGACTTTTTTGGTATTAATGGTATTGACTTTTTTGGTATTAATGGTATTGACTTTTTTGGTATTAATGGTATTGACTTTTTTTGGTATTAATGGTAAGAATTATTCTTCATTGCTGATTTTTTTATGATAAGAAAGTGATAAATAATGTGAGGTTAAACGTAAAAGTGATTATCTCAACACATCATATTTAAGTAATTGAATAACTCGCAATTGATTACATCTAGATCGATTCTTTATTATCATGTCTACCAGCGGTGGACATTCAGAGGAGGGATCGGAGGCCAGGACTCCACTTACATTTTAGCAGAAAACATAACACAATCACACTCCGACTCACTGAGTTAAATGTCAATGTACAACCAGCCACTGTACCCAAGTTGCCGTGATATCGCTGAAGTAATTCAAGCGGTTACTAATAGATAAGTTTAAATGCGTATGGAGATAAAACCAATCACAACAGTACATCGACATCTGTCTACCTTGTATTGTATATGACAATTAGGGAAGCTTTTTTTTCAGAAATAAGTTTCCTGTTTTCCTATGGCAACACCTGGTTAGTTAATCAGATGACGTTCTCTCTCTATTGTAACATGTAGTAATTTAGTGACGTGACGGAGAAAAAGAAAATAGTACCCTTCCCTACGTCACTGCCAGCGTGTTTATTTATATATATAAACTTGAGCAAAACTAGTAGAGATTTTAGATTTAAAAATGTGTTCTTTTCTTGCTTGCAATGAAAATAACTAAGATATTGTGATGCAATTATAATTATGTAATTTATAGCAATAATCGAAGAATCTGTTTTGCATAGCGGCATAGTATAAATTGACGTAACCTTCTATCCAAATTATCACGTTAAAGGTCAACCTAAAGGTGTGAATGCAAACAGTGAGAGGTCAATCCAGAAGATGTATTGGATATTCCCTTTTCATAACCAAAAGGCGTTGAGAGAAATATTTTGCCGCAAGAAATACCTATTCCAGCATTTTCACTTCTTCAAACGAAAATTAGGAGCAGAATATTTCATTACATTTACGTAGTCGATCAACGCAAATTCAAATCTAATGGCAAAATGGCTATCCAGCAGTGCAATGAAGTAATCAACAATAACATCTTATAACAGCTTTTTTGTTGGCCGTGTTTCTTGCACAAAGATTTGTTTGAAAGCTATTGTGGCATGACTAATCTATCTAGGGTTGTAGTTAGGTGTGCTTCAAGTAGAAACCATTTGCAAAGAAAACAGATGAAAACAAATGAATTTGCTGTACGATTTCAGTATATACATGTAAGTATCCCAGCAGTCTATGTATTTTTAACAAATTATGCATGTGACTGTAATGCAACTACTCATTAGGTCCCGGCCTCCTCAGATTTCGAACTCAATGTCCACCGCTGCTGTCTACTTGTCTTGGAGATAACAGTCAGCAATGGAGTCAATGTATATTCTACATTTTAATCACAATTTTACTTGCTTGGAGGACTGACGTTCTTGGTGCATGTAACTCGGTGATCGTAGTTCAAATACCTTTTCTAATCTTGAGTTCATCATCATCAAGTACCGGGCCTGCTGGCGTAGGTGATCATGTCTCTCCACAACTTTCGATCTCGACAGCTATTTATCATTTCTGTTGTTGATCTTCTGCCAAACCATTCTCTTAAGCTGTCTGGTATTATCTCTCTTTGCTTCCCTCTATCTCTTTGTCCCTCAATTTTCCAAGTTGTTACAATATATTCCAGTTTTTCTCTTCTCATTACATGGCCAAAAAAATGATGATTATTTCTTCATAATATTGGAAATTAGCTCTCTTTTTGCTTTGGCCTCTTTCAGAAAGTTTTCATTACTCTTCTTAGCTGTTCATGGTGTTTTCAATATTCTTCTGTAAAACCACATTTCTACAGACTCCAGTGATTTTCTTACCTGCTGTCCATGATTCACGCTCATATGTTAATCTAATAATATAAGTAGTAACTTATATTCTAGCTCATTTGATAATATAAGTAGTTGACTTGTGTCCAAGTTCATTTGATAATTAAGTAGTTGACTTGTTTCAAGTCCATTTGATAATATAAGTATTTAACTTGTAATCCTTTCATTATTTTTATACTATGAGTTTTTATGTGGCTGTTATCGTTGGTTCGTCGTTTATTTTATCCACCCATCGGTTCTATAGCTTCTAAATTGTCAGTGAATTTTCTTTCTCTGAAACTCTGTTGAAAACTCTGGAAATCGCTAACTCTGTTTCTCACTCTGTGAATCTTGGTTATTCTATCAAACCCACGACTGGCTATTGGCTATCAATCCTAAACGGACTGCTTGCTTTATCTCTCTCTCTCTCTCTCTCTGTCTCTCTATCTCTCTATCTCTATATCTATCTCAAATCAGTGAAAATACTCGAAAATATATCTGCATAAGCGTTTTGTTTCACACCCGACCCAACTCCCTAGGCACTATTGGAAACTTGGGCATGGTCAATTTTTCACTCGTTAGGATTTACCTATAACCGCTTTAGCTCTGCCTGACAATTCTCTAACCTTCACGTGATGACATGTCAATCACCTATCACTCATTTTCTCTTGCTATATTCGAACCTTTGCTCGGGTTAAATGAGACTTACTTTGATCTCCTACTATATACGAGGGCTTCTCCTAGTAGCTTTCTGGTTACCCAGTTATTGCTGGACTTGATAAAACTGTAAATCCCATAAGCTCCCCGTACGACCTATACGAGTGAGACTATTACATAAATTTATGAATTTCTCCCTGTCCAAAAAGAAAAAGTCTGCTGCAGGATTTCTGTTCCCTTTCTCACTGTTCATTAAGACGCAGTTAAGTTGGGTTCTTAATCTCGTTACATGAATTGTACGTGAGATATTCTCCGGCTAACGACTCTTTGTTCAAAGTCCATGCCCTTATGTTTATCCATTCTGTCTTCTACCCTTCAACTCCCTGTGGAGCATAGGTCTTCAACAAACACTTTCCAAGCCGTTCTGTTTCGTGCCATTCTTTTAAGATATTCCGTGTGTTCCCCATCATCTCCATCTCCGCTTCCACTGTCTTCTCCAAGAACATTTTGTTCTTCCCCCTCGTCTTTTTTTCCTGGGGATTCCAAAAAAGGGCCTGTTGTTTAATACTCTCAGTTGGTTTCAGCATAGTGTGTCATATACAGCGTCGTCTTCGTTTTATCTCTTTATCCACTGGTATTTTACTGCTACTTATCCATAGTTCTATGTTAGTGATTTTATTCTGCCATTTCCATCCTTTTATTCTGCGTAAGCATCCATTAATGAAAGGCTATATACCTTCATGGTTGTCATTTTTGTTGTTCATGTTTCACAGCCATATAATAGCTATTATCCTTCTTTTGGTATCATACTCTATTACTCGGGAGCCGCGATAGCTCAGTGGTTAGTGAACTGGACTACAAAGGACATGAGGTAAGGTTCGATCACCATCGACGGCTTCCGGGTTAACCCAGCCTTTAATAGGTACCGGATTTTTTTTCTGCGAAAGCAAAGCGGCACGGGCGTAATACCGACCACATTACCCCAAAAATCATGTGCTGAAGGTCTGTAAAATTTATGGTCACTAACACCATATTCCCTATACGCCACATGGCGTGACGGGGGTACTTTACTTTTTTTTTTTTTTACTCCATTCCTCTCTCTTTGTCTATATTACTTCCAGATATATGTAAGATTGTACGTCTACTAGAGGTATTTCTCTAATTGTTATGTGGTTATTGCTAACTGCATTAATTTTCATAATTTTGGTCTTATCTCTATTTATTTTCAGCCCCAGCTGTTGTGATCTCTCATCAAGTATGCTCATTTTATCCTGCATCTGTTGATGGCTGTGTGATAGGAGAGCTATGTCATCAGCAAAGTCTAAATCATCAAGTTGTTTGGTCAGTGACCACTGGATCCCATTTCTGTTGTTTTGAGTTATTTTCATAATCCAATCTATGGCCAGTAGAAAGATAAATGGAGACAGAAAGCATCCCTGCCTTACTCCTGTTCTTATTTCAAATGTTTCTGTAAGCTGTCCTTCATGCACAACACTGCATTTCATTCCTTCATATATTGTTTTTTATCAGGTTAATAAACTTTATGGGATTCCGTAATGACTCAGTAACTTTCAAAGCATTCCTCTGTCTAAACTATCAAATGCTTTTTCGTAATCTAAGAATCAGATATAAAGTGTGGACTGTAGTTCTAAGCTTTCTTCAACTATTATACGGAAGGTAGATATCGATCTCTACGAGTGAGAGTATTAAATACGTGTATGAATTTCTCCCTGTCCATGAAAAAGTCTGCTGAAAAATCTATGTTCCTTTTCTCACTGTTCGTTAAGACGCAGCTAAGTTGGGTTCTTAAGCTCGTTACATCAGTTGTATGTGGGATAGTCACCGGCTAACGACTCTCTTTGTCGAAAGTCCATGCCCCTATGTTTATCCATTCTAATTGTCGTTCAATTTATATAACGTTTGCTTACTTTGTCACAATGGCATCGTAGAAGAACACTGGCCACATCAATTCAGAACAGGAAGAGACAAAAATTTGCGGTAAAACTGATGAGCATGGAACAAGAGGAACGGGATGTATGACAGCTTTACATGAGAACAAAACCAAAAACATGACGTTTTGCTCTTACATAGGGCATTGCTCAGAAACAAAAACACGGGACAATAACATAACGCGTTTGTTTGTGAGGAAGGCAATAGGGGTATCTGAGACCGAAAACGTCATCGTTTTGTTTTTCTTCTTTTGTTCTCCCAGGTAGAGCCGTCATAACGCTCTGTATTCACCTCGCTCCCAGCACAAAATAATCTGGCCTGTTAGGATAAAATGTAATGGTTGACCTCCCCTTTTAATAAATGACATATGCTATATACGGAGATCTTTTTATCTTTTAGAGCAGTGATTCCCAAACTTTTTGACCAACCGCCCCTTTTGAGTACAACATATTGCTCAAGGCCCCAGCCACCCACCCCCCCCCCCAAAAAAAAAATACGTTTGTACCGTAGAAATTTTGTAACAAAAGTGGAAATAGTTTTTGTTTTGATAAAATACTGGGCATCGTCTTGGAGTTGTAGATTGGTTTCATTCAATTTGTGAAGCAAGTCAATCAAATAAGCTATGTCCGTTTTGGAATCAAGCTGGCTCGCAAAGCAGCATCTTCATTTTCAAGGAACTTTAGCACTGAGTCAAATTATTTATTTGGGTGAAAATTCGCGTCAGTATTTCAGAATTGGCAATCAGTAACGAAATGTAAGAACCCTCAACCCTTGGTCATCTAGTTTGGATGCTACTGAGAAGAGTTTTGCCAATGTCGGCTGTCTCACAAAATGTTCTTTTAATGCTTGAAAATAAGATTAACTCTTTTAGTACGGAAGGTTTTTGTCAATTCAGCGGTAGAGATTTCAGAGATAATATTTTTCATGGTCTTAAGTATTAATCTACATGTTTATATTTATCTAACATTTAACATATTATACATCAATTTTTAGATAATTAACAAAGAATTAGATTTCACCAATACCAATAAGATACAAGACAAATACAAAGAATGTGGTTTGATGACCGTTTACACTAATCAAATTGAGAGTGACGCACTGTGCGGCTAAACGTACGTAACCGAAATCGGCATGGCCCATGGTGCGTTGAGACGTATGGAAAGAGTTAATCCTTATCTTTTATTATCAGCATGACCTTTTGCCAAATGTTCTTGTGGTCTTGAAGGCTTCTTATCCTCATTTGATACAACTTTTTGGAAAATCAGGTCCATATGGTGAAATTTATATATATATATTTAATATTCAATTGGGGGCCGTGATAGCTCAGTGGTTAGTGAACTGGAATACAAAGGACAAGGGGTAGGGTTCGATCCCAACTGACGGCTTCCGGGTTCGCCCAGCCTTAAATGGGTACCGGATTTTTTTCTGGGAAAGTAAAGCGGCACGGGCTTAATACCAACACATTACCCCAAAAATCATGTGCTGAATGTCTGTAAAATTCATGGTCACTAACACCATATTCCCTATACGCCACTTGGCGTGACGCGGGCACTTTACTTTTTTTTACTTTTAACATTCATTTACCAAATATTAAACTTTCAATTATCAAAAATTTAAGAACTAAATATAATAAAAATATGTAAATGACAATTACTCAGTAGTTCTAATTGACCAGGCCTTATTATTTGTTTTCTAATTAACACGTACCCTATTTACCATTTAACACAGATAATTCAATACATAATTTACATAAATAAAGTTATAGAAAGTGTATAAGAGTACTCACCCAAAAAGGTGCCGTGGTCATAGTCATATGACGCTGACACCATATTCTCCATACGCATAGCAAGGCGTGGAGGGCACCTTTAATTTGTATATACGTATTGCACTCAACTGCTGGTCATACAATATGTTGCAATGATGCGAGCTACAGACGGCTGATGTCAGTTTACTCACAACCACCCCTGCTCGCAATGATGAAAATGTAGCCGAAAGTGGGAAGATAAAGGAGGAAACGTGGGGGAGGCCACGAGAAATTAGAAAAGTATGTGAAGTGTGAGTCTCGAGATAAGTGAGAGGGTATGGTTAGACGAGTAAACAGGGACGTGGGTTGAGTTGATTGGAGAAAGGCGGAGGAAGTAGAATTTCACTTTCACAGAGTACACTAGATTCACGAGAACAACGAAGCAGGCGACGTGTGTGTGGGTCGCCATTCATCCACTTGAGCTACGCCTGATTGGAGGTGGCTACGAGAGACAGTGTGGTAAACAACGTCACCCAGCAGCCTTATTCAAAGAAAGCGCAACACCAGTGTAACCTCTGCAGCAGGCGATAACTGCCGGTCACCACTAATGACTGGTGAACAATATCAGACCCATGGGTGTACAAAAAATAGCTACATGGAATGTTAGGACCTTATATCAACAAGGAAAATTAGAAAAAAAATAAAGAGAACTACTAAATACAATTAAGACAAGACAAATTAAATTTGTGGGGTACGTTAAAAGACACAACAGCCTACTAAAAGTAATATTGGAAGGGAAAATACAAGGTAAAAGAGGCAGAGGTAGACCAAGACTAACATGGACGAGTAACATCAAAAGATAAGTCAGTCTATGACAACCTGCACCATCAAAGCAAGAAACAGAGTGGAATGGCTATCCATGGTAGCCAACCTTCGTTGCGGAGACGGCACTCGACGATGATGATGGGTCGGAACTTTATAAACGGGACACAAAACGGGTTCAGTGTCTGTTGTACGGTATGAGTGGTACCAGTAGAGGTTAAAGGCCGCTGACAGATGAAAGTGTACGAGGTGACTAAAACGTCACTAGCTTTGGGCGATCCCTCTCAGCCCGCGGACTTCAAATTTAGTAGGCCTTGGTTATACAGATCACCGCCACTTACAATAGATGGCGACTGCCAGACCGTTGTCTGTTGCATTTTTAAAATATTCGTTTACTATATGCTGTTATATATATATATAGGATCTCATTGATTTACCGAACATCACACACAATCAAATGTTCTTATTTCATTTATATAATATATATACATTATGATTATATATACATAAACAAAGAAAATACTCAAAACCCACAAGTGGATATCAAAATTGAAGTAATAGACCTGGAGACAGTTCAGAACTACAACTACCTTGGATATACTATAACCAGTGATGGATAATGTACAACAGAAATAAACAAAAGAATAGGAATGGCAAAAAGTAATTTTAATGTCATGAAGAACATACTAACATCAAAACAAATAACACCAGGGCTAAAATTAAGAATAGCAAAATGTTATGTCTCCTCAACAATCCTATATGGTGCTGAAACATGGACATTAGACAAGAAAACAGAACAGAGAATTAAAGCCTTTGAAATGTGAATATATCGAAGAATAGGTAGAATTGAATGGAAGGAAAAGAAAACAAACGATGAAGTTTTAAAACAACTAACAATGAAAAGAGAAAACTACTAAACACAATTCAAACAAGACAAATGCGATTTTTAGGCCATGTTAAAAGACACAACAGTCTACTAAAAGTAATCTTGGAGTGGAAAATACAAGGTAGCAGAGGCAGACCAAGACTAACATGGACAAGTAACATCAAAAGATGGACAAACCAGCCTATGACAACCTGCACCAGCAAAGCAAGAAGCAGAGCAGAATGGCGCTCCATGGTAGCCAACCTTCGTTGCGGAGATGGCACTCGATGATGATTTCATTTATCGGTCACGGCTAATATCAAAGCAAGAAGCAGAGCAGAATGTCGCTCCATGGTAGCCAACCTTCGTTGCGGAGATGGCACTCGATGATGATTTTATTTATCGGTCACGGCTAATCTCAGCTAATATAAAAGCAAGAAGCAGAGCAGAATGGCGCTCCATGGTAGCCAACCTTCGTTGCGGAGATGGCACTCCATGATGATTTGATTTATCGGTCACGGCTAATTTCAGCTAATATCAAAGACCAAGATGGAAGTTCGTCCGAGTTCTAGCCGTGGTGTATACAAAGCTGATCTTGAACATCGTGCTGTCTGTTGTCACAGCGAGTTGGCGGATTGTTAGAATTGTAACCACGGGTTTGAAATAATTGTTTGTGCACATTTCGTTAACCACCGTTGTAGATCAAGTCTTTATTCTGCTGGCTTTGTTTGCGACATTGGAAGCTAATGACCTAACTGCCTAACTTGTGTAGACGGTTGGTTTGGAGCAAATTGTGCGTTGCAGTGTCACTGCTAAAATCGCTCAGTTTATGACAGGGCTACAGGGACATGCACAAACGGTGACAGTTGTCGGCGAGAGCGTTTCGGACCCCAGTGTCAGTACTTTGATCTAGTTTGCAAATACGCCTAGGGATCTGGACCTACAGATCCGGACAGTTTCATGGTCTAATCAACATGTTACGGATTGAAGGGGCGATAGTTGCAAATATCTGCTCCATCTACATTGTCGGGGGTCGGAATGTGGCTCTCAAACAGAACGCAAACCAGATCGACACATTTAATGCTTGATAAACAGTGGATGGATGTGGACCAGAGGCCGCAGTTAATGGCAAAACAAAGACCAATCTTTATGACAATGACTGCACACACACACACAATTGAGAAGTGGAACCAATTCTGTTTACTGGTATCTGAACTTTGACACGTCCCAGAAGACTCACACCATTCGAATTTATCATCGAGCTAGCACTATGATTCGGGTATAGAATGCCACTCTAAAGGCTTTCTCTGACAGTGGCGGTGTAGTGTTCCAGTATAATGATATATCATACCCAAATATTTCTGTGAACACTATTGTAATCACCATACAAGCGACAATGGCACACAGTAAGTTTGAGTTCTCACCGACCTTTTCGCGGGACGAGAGTGCACTGACGGTGTGTGAGGTGCAAATATTTACAGACACCTATTGTCTGGACGGGCATTCTTGGTCGTTTTGTGCAGTGTGTAGTGGGTGTTGCAAAGGCTGCACCGTCATCATCGGTACGTGGCACGGCAACTGTTCACATGGGATCTATGGACACGACTGCTCCGGGTCTTGTCTTAGTGTCAGTTCTTTATGTGAAGAAAATCCGGAAAATGCCAACATTGCAAACATCCTGGCTATACCTGTGATGACACTTGTCCTGATGGTAATTTTGGGCTACAGTGCGAACAGACACGTTCTGATGGCTGTGACATCATATGTGACACAGAAAGAGCAGACTGTACGCGCAAGGAAGCGTACTACGGGCCAGACTGCACTCTCAAATGTCCTGACCACTGTTTCAACGACACCTGTGAACAGTCAACCGGGATCTGTTCATGCAAGGGAACGTTCTACGGGTCAGACTGCACTCTCAAATCTCCGTACAACTGTTTAGACGATATCTGTTAACAGTTCATGGGGGCCGGCGTCTCGTATGTCGATGATTCCCACGTTAAGAAGAGTCTGCCGACTACAACAAATCAAAGCATATGGATACCTTAATGTGTACTGGATATTTTCTTTCTGTGCTGGACATGGTTCATTTCTTGGTGTGTTTCATTGCTAGCCAAGGCTCATATCTTGGCTTGTGTGTGTGTGTGTGTGCTGGCCATGGCTCATATCTTGGTGTGTGTCATGTTAGTCATATCTCATATCTTGGAGTGTCCGTGTTAATCATGTCTCATATCTTTAAGTGTGTATGTGTTTAGTCATATCTCATATCTTATTGTGTATCTGTGTTAGTCATGTGTCATATCTTTGTGTGGGCATGTTTGGGCTAGTGATATCTCATATCTCTGTGTGTATGTTTATGTTAGTCATATCTCATATCTTTGTGTGTGCATGTCTGTGTATGTCACATCTCATTTCATTGTGTGTGCCTATCTATGTTGGTCATATCTCATATCTTTGTGTGCATGTCCATGTTAGACATGTGTAATTTCTTTATGGGTGCATGTCTATGTCAGTCATATCTCTTATCTTTGTGTGCATGTTTATGTTAGTCATATCTCATATCTTTGTGTGTGCATGTCTGTGTATGTCACATCTCATATCATTGTGTGTGCCTATCTATGTTGGTCATATCTCATATCTGTGTGTGCATGTCCATGTTAGACATGTGTAATTTCTTTGTGGGTGCATGTCTATGTCAGTCATATCTCATGTCTTTATGTGCATGTTTATGTTAGTCATGTGTCATATATCTTGATGTATGTCAGTGTTAGTCATGCCTCGTATCGCTATGTGCATGTCTGTGTTTGTCACATCTCATATCTTTGTGTGTGCATGTCTGTGTTAGTCACCTCTAGTGACTCGGGCAGATGGTGCTCGTAAACCTGGGAGGGCCGACCATCTAAGGGCAGAATCCCCCTACAGAAAAGATCACCTGCTGCCTTGCAAGAAGATTGGGGACAATCAAAGGCTAAGGAAAGCAAACCCGAATAAAATGCTGGCTGAAATCGGATGCACTGGGCCACTGGCGCAGAACACAGTGCAACGTTTTTAATGGGTGTTCAATCAGAGTGGATCTGGCAGACTCTAATTGTGATGTTCTGTTTGTAACACACCTAACCTGACAGCTGAGTTCATGTGAGGAGCTGGAATCCTACTCTGATTGGGTCCTGATCGCAGAGAGAGAGAGAGAGCTAGCTAATATCAAAGCAAGAAGCAGGGCAGAATGGCGCTCCATGGTAGCCAACCTTCGTTGCGGAGATGGCACTCCATGATGATTTCATTTATCGGTCACGGCTAATCTCAGCTAATATAAAAGCAAGAAGCAGAGCAGAATGGCGCTCCATGGTAGCCAACCTTCGTTGCGGAGATGGCACTCCATGATGATTTCATTTATCGGTCACGGCTAATCTCAGCTAATATCAAAGTAACAAACTTTTTTTTCCAAAAACTGTCTACTCTTTTCTTCACTTCCTTTATGCTTCCACCGCCCCCCCCCCCTTATTTGTCTTCACCACCTCCTCCCCAATTCCACTCGAGACTACTAACCCCTAGGGAGCCGTGATAGCTCAGTGGTTAGTGAACTGGACTACAAAGGATAAGAGGTAGGGTTCGATCCCAATCGACGGCTTCCAGGTTCACCCAACCTTTAATGGGTACCGGATTTTTTGCACGGGCGTAATACCGACCACATTACCCCAAAAATCATGTGCTGAAGGTCTGTAAAATTTATGGTCACTAAAACCATATTCCCTATACGCCACTTGGTGTGACGGGGACACTTTACTTTACAGTTTTACTACCAACCCCGGATTGTTCCAGCGACCACCGTGGTTATCTACCGCCCACTTTGGGAAACGCTGTTATAGAGAAACTCGAGTTATGCTCTGGGATGATTTAATACAGGGAAACATGTTGCATGATTATTTATTTATTTGTAGGTTATCATCATTACCCCGAATATGCCCATATGCATCTAAAGTTCGTTCAGAAATTTGTGTCCGCATAGTTTATTAATTATCTCGGAAACTGATGAATTTCTGTGATTCTTTTTCGTGAAATTTTATTTTTTCACTGATCTTCAGTCTGATCTTTTGCCTTACTGTCATGCATTTAAGAAAGATTTTTTGCTTATTTGAGGTATATAAAAATAAGATTTTCTTGCTTGTCCTAAATTGTAGGATTTTACAATACCCACATTTGTTGTAATCAACTCACCATTTATAGAGGCACATTTCACGTGCTCTGACATAATCTAAGCACCTTTTCGCACTCGTAACTTATAAGGGACGCCACTCCGAGGTTTTTTTTGTCATTTCATTTCTGGTTTCTTGCTAAATTGGTCCAGAGGCGTATTTTGACAAAATATTTACTATTAATGTATATTTTTTATATGTGATAATTTGTAAGTTGTTGTGAAGTGACTACTTGGTTTATAAAATCATGAAGAGTTTACGGTATAAATTCATCACAATGCAAAAGGTAACTGTTATTGTACATGCACTTTTGCAAGGAATCTAAAAGGGGCCATTTATATTACGATATAAAAAAAAACAGAAAACAGAACACGGGCACCTCTAAATATAGATAGAAAGTCTTTCAATCGATGGATTGGACAGAACTTTGACTCTGCAGAGGTGACAGTCAAGCAAGGAAGAAAAATGAAAGTTGATGATCTTGACAAAGATGTTATTGGACGTGAAATGTTGAAAATGTTTGAATCGAATCAACTTGTTACACTGCGCAAACTCAAAGTTCGACTGCAATTAGAATGTGATATTGAAATCTCAAAAATGACTCTTTGGAAGATCGTTAGAGGCGTTGGTTTCACTTTTCGAAAATCTGCTAGGGGTAGAAATATTGTTTGTGAAAAACCACACCTGATAGCTGCCCGAAGCAAATACCTGAGGCAGATCCGTGAGCGACGAATGGAAGGCTACGATATAGTATATTTGGATGAAACGTGGGTCAATGCTCATCACTCATCATACATATGAGAAAGAATAGCAATCAGTTGACAGAGAAAATAAAAGAAGCATTACCAGTAGACTGGGGGAAACGCATTATATTGGTACATGCTGTCAGTAGAGGGAATGGTCGTGTTAAAGACGCACAACTTATTTTTCAATCAAAGTCTACAGACAATAGGGACTACCACACTGAAATGAATAGACGAATTTTCATAGACTGGATAGAGAACACTCTACTCCCCATTCTGGATAGACCTTCATGTCTTGTAATCGACAATGCATCCTATCTTAATGCGGTAACACTGGAAGACAAAGTTCATAATTCGTCAAGCACAAAAGATCAAATCATCACGTGGCTTAGAAAAGAAAATGTTTCCTTTCAAAACACCCAGTTAAAACCAGAGTTGTTGCAACTTGTTAGACAAACTAAGAAGACAACGTTATATTAAATTGATAAAATAATTGCAAAGTACGGCCACACATCTCTTCGCCTCCCACCTTATCATTCGCACCTCAACCCTATAGAACTTATGTGGGCTCTTGTGTGAAGTCAATGGGCAAGTTGCTGCGCAGAAGACATGTGTGCTGTTAAAATGTGTGATGTTAAAGAATTGACGCGTGATGCCCTCTCAACGATAGACATTGAATACTGGAGAAAATGTGACGACCATTGAATTATTGAGTTATTAGCGGGTCATCATCATTGCACTCCGAACATGCCCATAGGTGTTCAGATCCCCTCTTCAGCAAGTCTCGAAGTGTCCAGCGACTGGCGACTCCAGTTCTGTGTTGGTTGATTAGTCTTCTTACAAACCCACTAAGTTTCTCATTGCTGGCTGTGCCCATCTTAACTTCCATCTCTCTCATCCAAAGGAGTGGTGTGGACTCATGTTTGTCGAAGTCTTGTGCCCTTCCAACTTCCCGGAGGGCATTGATGATGTCCGCCCCATCCATTGGTTGACAGTCCTCAACAATAGCGCAGCTAGCCAACATGTCCACTTTTTTCTGATTTTTTTTTTCCGGGAAAGTAAAGCAGCACGGGCGTAATACCGACCACATTACCCCAAAAATCATGTGCCGAAGGTCTGTAAAATGTATGGTCACTAACACCATATTCCCTATACGCCATCGGCGTGACGGGGGTACTTTATTTATTTATTTTTTTATTGATTTTACTCTCATCTCTCTTGCATAGTATATTATTATACCATTTTATATATATATATATATATACGTATGTGTATGTATGTATATATATATACATGTATATATATATATATATATATATATTTATATATATATATATATATATATATGGCCTTTGGCATCTTGACAGACGGTTGGTAGAAGCAATCATGATAAGTCAGTAGTTTGGTTAAAAAAATAACTTATCGTTGGCTTCTAGGTTCACCCAGTCTTTATGCGCACTCTTGATTTTTTTTTCTGGGAAAATAGGTGTATTTCTGGCTAAATAAAATAGTTTTACCTCCAAAATGTGCCAAAGGCCTAACACCATCTTCCCTGTTATGCAACACATGAGAGGTTGTAAGATTTTTCCTTTTCTATTGTAAAATAATTTGAAACATTGTTTGCGTGTATTTTTAGTTTTCTGTTTATCTAAAATGATATTTATCGGTCTATTGTTCTTTCGAGCCGAGGTTGGCATAAAGGAGCAGAAAATGTAGACTCTCCGTCCGATGATCTTTGCTATCAAGTGTCAGACCTTGCACATAACCCACATTGTATCTCACCATACGTCCTTGTTCTGGGTGAGCCACTCATTATCAGCAAAGGAGCTTGTTCCTGTTGTTGTTGCTTCTCACATTAGTGTTTATTTTTTACTCTTTTTCTTTTATCTCTGGTTTCCATTGAGAACTTGCTCTGAGATTCTTTCGCTGTCTCTTCTCATCACATGGCCAACATATGATCATATTCTTCTCCTGTTGTCTCTTCTCATCACATGCCCAACATATGATCATATTCTTCTCTTGTTGTCTCATCTCATCACATGGCCAACATATGATCATATTCTTCTCTTGTTGTCTCATCTCATCACATGGCCAACATATGATCATATTCTTCTCTTGTTGTCTCATCTCATCACATGGCCAACATATGATCATATTCTTCTCCTGTTGTCTCATCTCATCACATGGCCAACATATGATCATATTCTTCTCTTGTTGTCTCATCTCATCACATGGCCAACATATGATCATATTCTTCTCTTGTTGTCTCATCTCATCACATGGCCAACATATGATCATATTCTTCTCCTGTTGTCTCATCTCATCACATGGCCAACATATGATCATATTCTTCTCCTGTTGTCTCATCTCATCACATGGCCAACATATGATCATATTCTTCTCCTGTTGTCTCATCTCATCACATGGCCAACATATGATCATATTCTTCTCCTGTTGTCTCATCTCATCACATGGCCAACATATGATCATATTCTTCTCCTGTTGTCTCTTCTCATCACATAGCCAACATATGATCATATTATTCTCCTGTTGTCTCATCTCATCACATGGCCAACATATGATCATCTTCTTCACTTGTTGTCTCATCTCATCACATGGCCAACATATGATCATCTTCTTTTCTTGTTGTCTCATCTCGTCACATGGCCAACATATGGCCACCTTCTTCTCTTGATTATTGATGTTATTTTTTGATGATTTGCTATTTCAAAAGAAATAGAGTTGTTAATTATATTTCACAGGATCTCATAACACAAACACTGTAACTATTTTTTTGCTCTTATTCCTCCATAATGTTAATCCATTCCTGTTTTTCTTTTCTGAAATATTGATATGATAAATTATCACTTAGAGAATATCATCTAAAAAAGTGAATCAGTGTATGGCCTATAACAGCAATAATCTATTAGACTTATATTATACATCTTATAGTATAATAATGTTTAAGGATTGAAACACAGAATTTAACCCTCAGTAGATGTTGCACCACCTCATGTAGCATTTGGAACATCTTGGTTTTACATTGTGCCACTAAAGTGTCATGCAATGTTTACACACGTTATAACCGTCATAGTGCAATTCAATCCACTAATCAAATAGTACAAGGTCATTACCGGAACTTAATGTGACCAATTTGTTGACATTTTGATGGATTCTATGCCCCCAAAAAATTAAAATATAAGAGAATTCATAAGAGAAATTATATATAAAAGAATATTAACACCTGATATGTTTGAACCTATTCTCTACCTAAGAGAGGACTTTACCATACATCATAAATGACTATCAGCATCATTATGTGCCATACCGGTTAGTGTAGGCAATCTTGTCCTTCCACAATTTTCTATCCACAGTCGTATCTATTCTGTTATTAATTGTTTTCCATGCCACGACACCAAACTGTCTAGTATCTTCTCTCTTTGTCGTCCGTGAAGAGATATCTCTCTTTCCTTGCATTTTGCCAGTTGTAACCAAGCATTCCAACTTTCCTCTTCTTGTGATGTGCCTGAAAAATGTTGATTCCCTTTTAGGAGCTTCCTTTTTTGTGTTCACCTCTTTTGGGCTGTCCAGGGTACTTTCAACATTATTATGAGAAAAGCTATTTCTGTAGCCTGTAATCTCTCTCTCTGTGATCAGGACTCAATCAGAGGAGGATTCCAGACTCCCACATGAAGTCAGCTGTCAGGTTAAATGTGTTGATCGCCACCACAGACAGAATATCACAATTAGAGCCCGCCAGATCCACTCTGACTGAACACCCGTTAATACGTTACACTGTGTTCTGCGCCAGTGGCCCAGTGCATCCGATTTCAGCCAGCATTTTATTCAGGTTAGCTTTCCTTAGCCTTTGATTGTCCCCAATCTTCCTGCAAGGCAGCAGATGATCTTTTCTGTAGGGGGATTCTGCCCTTAGATGGTCGGCCCTCCCAGGTTTACGAGCACCATCTGCCCGAGTCATTAGAGGTGACAAACACAGACATGCACACACAGAGATAGATATGAGATGTGACAAACACAGACATGCACACAGCGATACGAGGCATGACTAACACTGACACACATCAATATATATGACACATGACTAACATAGACATGCACATAAAGATATGAGATATGTCTGACATGGACATGCACACACAAAGATATGACACATGCCTAACATAGACATGCACACAAAGATATGAGATAGGACCAACATAGACATGCACACACAAAGCTATGAGATGTGACTAACATAGCCATGCACACAAAGATATGAGATGTTACTAACATAGCCATGCACACACAAGGATATGAGATGTGACTAACATAATCGTGCACACAAAGATATGAAATATCACTAACCCAAACATGCACACACAAAGATGTGACACATGACTAACACAGATACACGCTAAGATAAGAGATATGACTAAACACATACACACATAAAGATATGAGACATGATTAACACGGACACACCAAGATATGAGATATGACTAACATGACACACACCAAGATATCAGCCATGGCCAGCACACACACACACACACACACACTAGCCAAGGCTAGCACAGAGACACATCAAGATATGAGCCATGGCTCCACGGAAAAACACCAAGAAATGAATCATGTCCAGCACAGAAACACATTAAGAAATCCATATGCTTGGGTTTGTTGTAGTCGGCAGACTCTTCTTAACTTGGGAATCATTGACATATGAGACGCAGGCCGAGAACACCCAAAGCATAACGAGAGTGACGGATATCACTAACTATCAAGGAGGGATCAAGTCATCATACTTCGCCTACGCACTGGCCACAATAGAATGAGAAATCACATGTTCACCAAATTCAAGCCTGTAATAATCTTTACATCAGTTTGTCTACTGTCCATGATTCACTTCCATTGGTCAGAATTATCTCCATAAATGACTATAAACATTGTTTTTGTGTCTCGGAAATTATTTCTGTGTGTAAATGTGCATATATGTGAAAAGAAGGAAACTAGTTGTGAATGTACTGTTTGTATAAGATTAATCTGAGTGAAATCTTCAGCACACATTTTATTATCATTTTATTTGTTGTTTTTATCTTTTTTTTTCATCATTACAGCATATTTGCATGCCATTATTACACAGAATTTTATATTGATGAAAGCAAAAAGAGCAGTCTTTCATGAACATTTTGATGTACAAGACATGACCAAACAATGAAAAGCAGCAGATTAATTACTAATTTTGTACCAGCGATCATATGTGCAATTTGTGCTGAACAATGGCCTCATATAAAGCATATCTTCTAATGGTCACTAAGGCTTAATAAAATACAGGTATCTCTCATAGTTCTCACCATGCTATGCTTCATCAATGAAGGTGATGTGCCTTCATTAATCTTCTTATATCTTTTCTAAACTATCTGTTCAGTCTTAGAGGAACTCAAGCTAAGCAATTGCAGTTTGTACCCCCTTCAGCTGACCAAAACCTCACCGTACAACCATATGGTCTCCCCAGACACAATCTGTGTAAAAACAGTTGCCTAGTGAGGTGAAACCTCACCGTACAACCATATGGTCTCCCCAGACACAATCTGTGTAAAAACAGTTGCCTAGTGAGGTGAAACCTCACCGTACAACCATATGGTCTCCCCAGACACAATCTGTGTAAAAACAGTTGCCTAGTGAGGTGAAACCTCACCGTACAACCATATGGTCTCCCCAGACACAATCTGTGTAAAAACAGTTGCCTAGTGAGGTGAAACCTCACCGTACAATCATATGGTCTCCCCAGACACAATCTGTGTAAAAACAGTTGCCTAGTGAGGTGAAACCTCACCGACCAGCACCATAAAAGCAAGAGATAGAGCAGAATGGCACTCCTTGGTAGCCTTCAATGCGGAGATGACACTCAAGGTTGAGAGGTGAAATTTCTCAGTCCCCAGCTCGTGAGGTGTATTGAGTTAGAAGCCTTAGTTACCATTGCAATTAGTACCTCGAGGGAGGACCAACTCCAAGCTCTCCAGCAGAACCTATGACACCAATAAGATCATGGCAGCCCACTTACATCAACTTCCAGAATCTATGAGCCGATGGCTTGTGTCTACACCCTGGCATTTGATCATCACCTCTTTATGCTAGGTACAGATTTACAGCTGAGCTCTGAAAGGATGACAAGTCCATTTTTTAATAAAACCCCTACAAATTAAGTAAAACCTTTACACTATGTAAGGTATGTGTGTGCACTAAAGATTTTAACAGAGTGACATTTGTTTTATAGACAACAACAGAATAGTAACTGTAATAATATCACCAGCAGCACAGTCAAAATTATTCACGTCTTCCTGTATCATTAGTTGTAAAAAAAAATATTTTTAAAAATAAAATAAAGAAAAGAGTATTCTTAAACCATGTGACAAGATGCATGTATAAAAAAAAAAAAAGGATTTTAAAAAACTGCATATTCCACAACCTAAATGTACCAACAACTTCCTATGAATTAATTATATACAAAATAAATGTAGGTAAGGCAAAAAGCAAAATGTCAAAAGAATAATACTTTACCGCAGATATAAGGTCAAACCAAAGAGTCTAACGTTAATATAATACATTTGCTTTGTAAATGCCATCACCAAAAAAAGATGACAGCATCTTAAAAAAATTGTAATTAAAATTGTATTAAGTGAAATAGAAAGAAAGAAGTATTTTAACAGCATCTGAAGGTATCAATAGCATAGTTGTAGCACTAATGTGGCGATAAGGTGAAAGTGGGCTCAATTGCAGCTTGACATTTTGCAGTTTAAAAAAAAATGGTTACCTGGCTTAATGGGTTGGGGGAAGGTAAATATCAACAAGGAGGAGCACTGACCCCATCAGCTTCAGATGCTGTGGTCTAGTACATCATCATCAAGGGCCTGCTGATGTAGGTGATCATGTCTCCCCACAACTTTTTGTCTCAACAGCTATTTATCAGTACTGTAGTTGATTTCCTACCAAACAACTCCTTTAAACTGTTTGTATCTCTTCTTGCTGATTTTCTCTATCTCTTCTTTCTTTGATTTTTCTTGTTGACACAATATATTCCAGTTATTCCCTTCTCATAGTATGGCATTTAAAATTGTGATTGTTTCCTCCTAATATTGAAAATAAAACTTTCATTTTGCTTTGGCCTTTTACAGAATGTCCTCATTAACTTTTTAGCTGTCCCTGGTATCTATCATAGTAACTATATCATTTACCAACTTTTTAACCACCCCTGGTATCTATCATAGTAACTATATCATTTACCAACTTTTTAACCACCCCTGGTATTTATCATAGTAACTATATCATTTACCAACTTTTTAACCACCCCTGGTATTTATCATAGTAACTATATCATTTACCAACTTTTTAACCACCCCTGGTATTTATCATAGTAACTATATCATTTACCAACTTTTTAATTGTCCCTGGTATTTATCATAGTAACTATATCATTTACCAACTTTTTAATTGTCCCTGGTATTTATCATAGTAACTATATCATTTACCAACTTTTTTATTGTCCCTGGTACAATGCATTTTATGTACATCAAAGAACCCCTGGCAGTTAGAAATTGAAAAGCGTAGGCCAAAAATGGTCACTGCTTGGGCAAAACAGATAGAAAAAAAATGTATCTAAAAACATCAAAACTCTTGACAATGAAAAGGTAAGAGTACCTGTAAAGTAAGAATGTCAGTCTTTGTCAGGACTTCACTAGAAATATAAAGCTGGAGTATGCAAACAAAGAGATAAACAAACAAACAGACAGACAGACATGAAGAAGACTGGCGGAAGCAGAGATGAAGTTGATGGAGAATGTGAAGAGATCTTAAGAGAATGGCACCAATCAAGACAACTTGAAAAGTGTTTATTCAAGACATATGCTCTACAGAGAGGTGAAAAGAAGCAGAATATAAATTGTGCAATATTAATGAGAAAGCCATGAATCCACATTTCTGCTCATTCTGAAATTCATATTTGATGGGATTTGTTTCTCAATTTGTGACATCACAAAAAAATATGATTTGTTGAACTTAATTGGTTCTTGCATTAATGATACTTTAACATATCAATGTTCACAAAAAGAAACATCTCAAAAACTAATTTTACACTTTTTGATGCAAAATATTCCATTTTTAACTGCAAATTACTTCTAGAATATATATATATATATTATATATATATACACACGAGGAGCATTCAAAAGGTAATGCACCACACGGGTTTTCTCAGCTAATAATAAACATCACGTGTCGATTGTGTGCACCAAATTTCACTGCAATCAGCCAAATAATACAACTGCACTAAACTGTTGAAATGGAGCATGTTAGCAACTTGCGTTATAAGCAGTGAATTGTGATAGAATTTATCGGTTTAGAGAAGGAAACTTGTGAACATTCACAAGCGCCTAATTGATGTGTATGGAAGTTTTGCAGTTGACAGGAGCACAGTAAGTTCAAAGAATAAAATAATTGGAAAGTGGAGATACAGAGCCTCTTGATCAACAGCACTGTGGATGAACTGTCACAGCCACCAATGCAGAGATGTTGAAATGTACTGAGGGCATTATTCTTGTTGATATGCGCATCACTACTCAACAATTGACCTTCAAGTTGTCAGTCAGCATTGGTAGTGAAAATACAATTATAAAAATTCTTGGATTCTCTAAGGTTTGTGCAAGATGAGTTCCATGAAATCTCACAAATGAGCACTGATTGCAAAGAAAATCAATTTCTTGTGAACTGTTGGAGCATTTCAATGTTGATGGAAAGAAATTTTTGGCTAAGATTGTTACAGGGGACGTAACCTGGACACATCATTTTGAACCTGAGACAATAAGACAGTCAATGGAGTGGCATCATCTGCACTCACCACGAAGAAAGAAATTCAAGACATCTTTTTCAGCTGGAAAGGTCATGGTCACTGTCTTTTGGGACACTGAAGGTGTGATTCTTGTGGATGAGATGCCAAGAGACCATCAATTTGCAAGCTTACATTAAGACATTGAAAAAATGCAACATTTTTGCAGAGTACAGCTGCACAAGAATCCAGCAGACCTGCTTCTCCTTCATGACAATGCGTGCGCTCACACATGTCTGGTAACAGGAAGCAATCACCAGATTGGGTTGGCATGTACTCCTCCATCCACCATACAGCCCTGATTTGGCACCCTCTCATTTCCATCTCTTAGGTCCACTTAAAGATGCCCACCGTGGAACAAGGTTTGAAGATGATGGAGTGATTCATGCAGTGAAGAAATGGCTACACAATCAAGACAAAGACTGGTACAGGCTAGGAATACATGCACTTGTTGCACGCTGGCGTAAAGCTGCACAAGTGGATGGGGATTACATTGAATGATGCAATGTTTACATGACATATCCATATATATGAGTACAAATTTCATACTTTTTGAATTAGCGGTTCCTGAGAAAAACGATGTGGTGCATCACTTTCTGAATGCACATTAAGTTCATATAGACATTCCACAACTTGTGACCACTCAAGTTATAATAAGAGTGCATGTGATGGGAATATACTTATTGACAGGAATGCTGTGATGTCATTTTCTATATTTAGCCATGGTTGTTACATTGAGGTTTCTAGTCAGAAAACAAAACAAAACATAAATGGGTTTTACGTGTGGTCTTCTGGTAGTCCAATCTAAAATTGACCAGGATCAATGTATCTTCAATTTACATTATTTTCTATTTATGATGAGTTTTTTTTTTAACATAACCTTTTACGCTGGCATATGTCTGTTTATATATATCTCTCTCTCTCTGCGATCAAGACTCAATCAGAGTAGGTTTCCAGACTCCCTCATAAAGTCAGCTGTCTGTTTAAGCAAATCGATTGCCCCATATAGTTTTTCTTCCAGGGAGGTGGGCGTGGACCCCATTGCCCTTCTCAGGTCTGTGTACTGGGGGCAATCCTGTAGAACATGTTTTGTTGTCATGTTGTCCAGTGTACAATGACATAGGCTGGTTGTGCCTATTTTGAATTTGGTGAACATGTGATTTCTCATTCTATTGTGACCAGTGCGTAGGCGAAGTATGATGACTTGATCCCTCCTTGATAGTTGGTGGTATCCGTCACTCTTGTTATGCTTTGGGTGTTCTCGTTTCCATTTTTCATGGAACTGACCTTTGAGGATGGATTTGGCTTCATCATAACTGAGTGGATGGTTCTCTTGTGGTAATCTCCCTCCCTCTTTAGCTAATTTGTCTGCGAGTTCATTCCAGTGTATATTACAGTGTGATGGTATCCACTGAATGACTACTCTCTGGAAGTTATTGCATAGTTGGTCCAGGGTTGTTCTCAAGTCATCTAGTTCATTGTTCTTGGGGCTTTTTAGAGCTGATAGTATTGACAGTTTATCAGTCAGAATCACCAATTTATTGTGCATGTTATTTTTGTGTTGAGCAGCCAGTGTTGCAGCATCTCTGATGGCCTCAGTTTCTGCTTTAAAGTTGTTGAGAATTTTCCAGTAGCTATTGACTTGGTGATCTCGTCCTGATTATTCAGCATCTATATGTTTATATATAACTCTTGGCATTTCAAAGTCAAAAATGAGTAGGCCAAACAATGACAGCCACCCTGTGGAAAAAAATGATAAGCAACTTTACCCATGATAAAGAGGGATGTGTCAGGCCAAAACCACAGCCATTGTGACTTTGCCGTAAGCTAGCGAGACAACACAACACATCAACTGCTACTTAACACTGAAAATAAAGACATTTTTCTACTTTTGGTATACGCTTTACTACAGTTGATGAACATGTTCCTACCTACTTTCAGCCTACATATATATAAATATCACATGCAGGTTTTATTTCTGAAAAGAGCAAGACAGCTAAGATATCAAGATAAACAGCTGTAATGGGAGTGAAGTGTTCAACTTCATTCCATTAAACCCCCCATCATTCATAGGTGAGAACAAAAATGTCACGATTACTACAATTGCAACTTTGTGATTGCACATTAAGCAAAGAAAAATTATCAAAAACCAAAAATATGTGCAATCACTTTTTAAGCTATACAAATTAACCTTTGACGAGCTACATTTCCAATCGTACTCCTCAACTACATTTCCAGTCATACTCAACCACATTTCAAATCATACTCAACCACATTTCCAATCATACTCAACTACATTTCCAAACATACTCCTCAACTACATTTCAAATGATACTCAACTACATTTCAAATGATACTCAACTACATTTCAAATGATACTCAACTACATTTCAAATGATACTCAACTACATTACAAATGATACTCAACTACATTACAAATGATACTCAACTATATTTCAAATGATACTCAACTACATTTCCAAACATACTCCTCAGCTAGATTTCCATTTTTTTAAAAATAAACATAAAACTATATAACGTAGCTTGACTAAAAAGATGACAGTACAAAATGATAATCTTATAGCCACAGGCCTTCACCTGCATGACAAGACAATAAACAAACACAATATTATAGATTTCTGCTTAGCTTCAGTCAGGGGTTTGGGAGCCACACAGTCCAGAGAGGTAGAATGAACATACTTGGAGGACATGGAGCAATCTTGAGAGAATGGCACCAAAAAGCACAGCTTGGAAAGTGTTTGTTGTTGACCTATGCTCCACAGGGAGTTGAAGGGCTGCAGAAGAAGTATTGCAAGAAGAAAAAGACAAACATTGAGCTGAGTACAATATATTTCTATATAATATCACTTAATGCCATGTTCCGTCTTGCCTCATCAAATCACAATACAACACATCATATGACAGATCATACCATACATCATGATGTCACCTGCCAATACTGTCTACCATTTACCCCTTTGCCTTCACTTCTTGAGTATTAGTGCCCTCTGTGAGATTCTGTATGGTTATGATTCCATTACGTACCCAACTATTTATACATATAAATACATAAAGTTGATTATTTTGAGGGAAGACAAAGCAACAGTCAGTGGCACGTAGCCAGATAATCAGCCCCTACTAATCATGTGACTACACAGGCAGGACAGAGATCTGCAATTTGTTTGGTTGTTTGTTGTCTTGTAATTTTGACAAAGGTCTGTACCTGAAATATTGATAACTTTGTACTGTCTTCCCTCTAGTCAAGCTGCTACATTTATTGTTCTCCATTTCATCCAGCTTGGAGTTTTGTGGCCCCCACAAGATATTATATATTTATGCCTATCTCCAGCCATATTTCAGACCACATCCCTAAACTATATTTTCAAACAAACTGCTTAACCCTAGATTACAATGTCTATCTGTGACTGATGTATTTACAATACTGTAGTAAAAATTACTACAAATTAATTGTAACATTAGAGGCTCTAAAAATAGTGTTTTCTTTGAACTTTTTGACACACAGCTGTGTTTACACTAGGACAGACACTGGGAATTTGGATTTCCTGTCTTAGGTTGATTTATGATCTGAATTTGACCTCAGGGGATGGACGTGTCACAATGCCTATTAGCACAGACACTGAAAGTCCGTCAGTATGTTTGACCACCTCATAGCATTATTCACTACATTTCCCGAGTTGCAAAGAGTTGTTTGATGTTGGCTGATGGCCAAGGAAATTTTCCTGGTCACAGAAGAGAAAGAGAAGGAAACTCAACCAATTTCATGAAAATTGATATTTTATTTTTTTTTGGTATTACATGAGATCGTATATCATGAAATTGGAAAGGAAAAAAAATCCAACAACAATGGAAACAATTCAAACACTCAGGGGTCACCGGAAGTGGTATTTAGAAATGTACATAGAGGGGGAAATGTTGAAGAAATTGTGTTTTGATGCAGTAATTTTTACTATGGTATTGTAATCTGTGATGAGAAGAGATAATAACCGAATAGCAAAGCAAGCCCTCATGTGGGAAACAACAGGTAAGAGGAAAAGAGGAAGGCCCAGAGACACTGAGAAAACATTGATGAGAGAGGCAAGAGCAGCAGGAATCGGCTCCCTCAATGAGATAGAGCTGCTTGCACAGGACAGAGACAAATGGCGAGATTTGATAAAATATCTTTAAAAGAATTGAAAACTGCTAGAACAAAAATTCAGATAAGAGAAGGAGTATCTTGGTCTATGCCCTATGGGCCGGCTACGGCTCGAAAGGTCAATAGATAGATAGACTGTAATCTAGAGATAATATTTCCAACACTTTCAAATAAAATAATCAACCAACTGACACTTGTAACTGACCACATAAAGAAGATTAGCGACAGAATCTATGCAGAAATTAATAGTTTCAAAAAAAAAAAACAAGATAAAGTCATTTTATGTGGTTAACTATGTGAAAAAAATATAAACAAAATTTATGTTCCTGACAACACGTTTTTCAGGATTATGGATTCACACATGAAAATACTCAACATTAGTCATTCTAATGCAAAATAATACAGATCTACAGAGTAGGCTATCCTGAAACTAAAATTTAAAAATTTTACATCAACAAGCTCTGACAAACATGCAAATGTTTTAAATCCAAGTTTACTACATAAACAAAAATCAATGCAAGACAAAAAAAGACATAAGAGATAAATGACAACCAACACCAGATGGAATGGCATTTAACTATAGCAACAATTATATTTATGGCAGTTTCCAGACATGAAATCCCTGCAACTAAATTTCCCACTCTTCTTTTTCATTTCCCAATGCACCTCTTGGGAGTTACATAAAGTGACTTTTGTTCTCCTGGTAACCTTAGCTAGAAGCATTCAATGCTACTCTACAGCTTCTTTCATGTTATCCCTCATCCTTACTCTGACACAGTTTGTCTCTGTTAATTTCTTACCTCATATTTTCTACTTTGTATACATGCATTATATGGTATGTAACTGGAGAGTACAGGATAGGTGATATGCAATCATCATGGCAGAGTTAGCAGCCCAAAGCTGACCAACCTGTTCCTTATTTCACCTCTCAGTGGAGTTCAATGAAAACTGTGTCAAAACAGATTAGTTGCCAGGGTGAGGAGTCCCCACAGTGGTGGAGTCTGCTGACATTGAAGATCTAGTCAATCTAGTCATGCTGCACTTCTAGGATGAACAACATCCAGTTTTTCCAGAAGAACAAGAAAAATCAAGAAAGTCGATACAGCCCACCACATTACTTTCTTGGAGCTAAGAGCAAACAGCTCACATGGACACTGTCAGTTAGACCTTCAATTAAATGTAATCATCGCTAGGCAGCCTCAACATGTGGACAAATCATTCTCTGTTTCACTTTTGTTTATAAATACAATTTCATTAAAAGATAAACTTTATTCTAAACAGGAAGAAAGCTGCAAGTCAGCGCTTAGATCAGTGAATCAGAACTGTCCCATATCACCTCTTCACAGTGTCCCTAGAAACAGACTAACCAGTGTAGCATGTCAAGATAGAAGCAACCCAGAACTCAAATACACCATGTTCAGACTAACTAGTGTAGCATGACAAGATAGAAGTAACCCAGAACTCAAATACACCATGTTCAGACTAACTAGTCTACCATGTCAAGATAGAAGTAACCCAGTACTTAAATACACCATGTTCAGACGAACTAGTGTAGCATGTCAAGATAGAAGTAACCCAGTACTCAAATACACCATGTTCAGACTAACTAATGTAGCATGACAAGATAGAAGTAACCCAGTACTCAAATACACTATGTTCAGACTAACTAGTGTAGCATGACAAGATAGAAGTAACCCAGTACTCAAATACACCATGTTCAGACTAACTAATGTAGCTAGTCCAGATAGAAGTAACCCAGAACTCAAATATACCATGTTCAGACTAACTAATGTAGCATGTCAAAATAGAAGTAACCCAGTACTCAAATACACCATGTTCAGACTAACTAATGTAGCATGTCAAGATAGAAGTAACCCAGAACTCAAATACACCATGTTCAGACTAACTAATGTAGCTAGTCCAGATAGAAGTAACCCAGTACTCAAATACACCATGTTCAGACTAACTAATGTAGCATGTCAAGATAGAAGTAACCCAGTACTCAAATACACCGTGTTCAGACTAACTAATGTAGCATGTCAAGATAGAAGTAACCCAGAACTCAAATATACCATGTTCAGACTAACTAATGTAGCATGTCAAGATAGAAGTAACCCAGTACTCAAATACACTATGTTGAAAGTGCTGGTGTTGGACTGATGTTAGACTGGTGCAAACATCCGGTTTCCTGCAATCCACAAACCTACCCACACAACACTCTTTTTTAATGTCATCAGATGAAAGTGAGAAAAGAAGAGAAAGATTTAAAAAATTTTTTACTAAAGAATAACAAAGAAAAGCAATAAGAACAATCTTTTTGTGCATAAACATAATTTAAGATAAGAGCTTAATTTTATTTCTAAAATTTACATTGTTGAAATTTACCAACAAAAACTGTCATGATTTTTTACTTTTAACTGGAACATTCTAATTTTTTTTACTCTTATTTCAAGATAATTAAACATTCTAATGAATACTTTCAGAAATTATGTTTACAGACACATTGGCTTTATAATACATACAGTAGAATCGACATATAATGAGGCCACTTATAACGAGAATAACGATGTATCGCAATTTTAGAAATCCCCAAATTTGTTCCTTTTTATCCTATGTTGTAAAAAATAGTTTATAATGCTTACAATTTGTATCTCTGCCACAGCAGCATTTACCTCGATATCAAATGGTGTTGAGAAACATTCTGATCTTGTTTGCTGTGCAGAAAAATCTTTGAAAAACTCCATGAACTGGCAGCAAATAGCAAAGCTGATTTCTACTGCTCTCCAAGCCTTACACACAAAAACTTAATATTTTCTTCTTGCAGGTTACTCTTCCAGTCTCAGTTTTTTTCTGGAAAGCTTTGATATACCCTAAAGTTCGTGTACCAGTTGTCCTTGTGTTTATAACTTGAGATTAAGGTCATTAAAATGTTGAGACAAGTCAACCAAAAACAGTAGCTGGCAGATGCACTGCGGGTCCAATAATTTTTGAGCGGACTACCACTCATGTCCATGAAACGTTCAACTTCAGTATGTAAGTATAAAATCTTGTCAGCATTTCTTCTCGATTTCACCAACGTACTCCACAATAGTAAAGCAGGTTGCCATACTCTGATGCTTTGGCGCATATATTTTCTTGGTGAATGTAAGAATAGTGACCTAAGATGACATCAAGATAACCAATTCGATATCTAATATTTAGGATTTTATTTTGTCAACCAGACCGAACTTTTGACCAGTCAAAGCTGGTGCTCCATCTGTTGTCACTCCACAAAGCTTGTCCCAATTTAATTCAAAATCTTTAAGAGCGAGCTCCAGTGCTTTGAAAAATGTCCTTGCTTATTGTGGTGCTTTTGAGTGGTCGCTAATATGTCCTCTGTAATGTTAAATAATTTGTCAATATATTATATTAAACACACAGGGTTATCGCGATACAGAATAAAGAAATAATCCAATGTCTATCTTTTCTAAAAAAAAAGGACAAAATTAAGTATCCAATTTCGTCCTTTAGCATGATAGTGCTATTGTATAACTAATTAGTGACAACCGGTTATTAACTTTAAATGCATGGCTATTTAGATAAAAATGATATTAACATCCATCCACTGCTGCAACTCATAATCCCTATGAAAGCCTATGCTAAAGGCCCAGACACACAATCCCTTTGATCTGACGCAGGATTGTCATCAAATAAAAGTTCCCTTATCTAACTTTCAATGCTGGTGTATACCACGCCATCCACACCAAAAACCACAATCTTTTATCCATCACTACAGAAACAACAAAGGCTTCACCACTCTTGTGATGTCGACTAATCAGCGACATCAAACTATGCCATGTGTCCATCATCAAAGACAGTGAACTTCATAGTCTTGGGTTGTAACACACAGCAACTATTAGATCAAAGATATGATAAAGATTATTTCATTTTGATTTTGAATTCGTTAATCAAATTACTACTTTTTAACTCTTTATTAACAATACCTATCTGTAACTTTCCAAGTTACAATACCTATGTGTAACTCTCCAAGTTACAATACCTATCTGTAACTCTCCAAGTTACAATACCATAGTAAAAATTAAAAACCATTTAAATGTGACATTAGATGTTCTAAAAATAGTAATTTCTCTGAACTCTTGACATAGACCCATGTGTTCACACTTGGCAAAATACGGGGACTCGAAATTCCTGGCTCAGATTGATTTATGACCTGAGATCACCTCATGGGCCGGACGTGTTAGAATGTCTATCGGTGCAGTTACCTTAAGTCCATTAGTATGTTTGCCAACCGCATAGTGTTTTTGCCATGTTTCCTGAGTCACAAAGGGTTGTTTGATGTCTGCCGATGACCAGGAAACGTCCCTTGTGACAACAACAACAAAAATGAAAAACTGCTAATTTCTTGAAAATTTGTGATTTTTTCCACATAAAACGATGTGTCTCACGATCTCAAAAAAAAAAAATATATATATATGTATATAAACAGAAATGGAAACAAATTAAACACTCAGAGGTCACTGAAAGTGGTAATTAGGAAGGTACATGGAGGGGGTAATGTTTGAATATGGAAAATTATCAAATTTTGAGGAATTTGTGTTTTGACGAGGTAAAAATATGGTATCATAATCTAGTATTAAGGACCGAAATTTTGTGCACTCATGTGATACTTTTTTATTTATTAAATTTTTAGTTTAGGTCAGGGAATGGAGTGTATATTATTTATCAAATCAAGCACAAGGACCAGTAAAAAGATCTCAGTGAGCCGGTTCTGGCCCGCAGGCCTTAAGTTGTTCACCTCTGCTCTAGATGAAAGAACCAACATCTGACAAGATCCTCACAGTGCAACCATCTCCTGAAACTGACTGGATACAACTATATATATCACATTTTCCAAGAAATTAACATTTATAAAAGAACAAGTTATCCATTAGATTTACAATAAATACAGCAACAGAGTAAAAGTAATACTGCATCAATGCCAAATAATGTTCATATAATTATATTGCATATTCATAATCACAGATATCACCAAGCAGCAAATATTGATACAGATCTTGGGGAAGTACCAACTGTCTGAGACTGTATATCACATTGTACTGCAGACTTTGCCTGACACACAGTCTACACAGATGTTTCAATTTGTGAGGCTGGCTGTAGAACTGTTTGTACCATCGGATTAGTTCTGCAGCCTTGTCTATCTCCACATTAGCCATCCTTTGAATATCGGCTGGGGGCATTTTGAAGCCAGCAAGCGTCAGGTATTTGAAGACATCATCATACAAATCTGTTGGGAAGTTCTGAATAACATAGAGGACTGACGGGGATGCTTGTCCATTTGCAGCCTAATGGAGGAGATGATTGAAATAATAAACAACCACTACAAATAGGCAGGTATATGAATGACCATTGAAGAAAAATACACAAAATATTACCATAAATTATTATACCCATCTGTGAGTCATGTTTCTACGATATGTTCATCAAACTTGCAAACCCCTTTCAATGTGGAGATTTTTTAAAAACGTTTGCTACAAATCTTTGCAGTTATATAAGAAGAGTAGCAGGAACCAAATGCGGTAATTGTTTGTGGCTTAGGCCCAATTTATGGCCAGGAATTTGAATGCATAGCGCATTGGTTATCGAACCATGCTTTGTTATTTGACACACCAGCCAACAGTCCAGCCAGTACATTTGCTTTTACCATTGCGGTCGTTCGTTGCTTAACCTGTGTTTACAAAGGTTTGTTTGATGTCTCACCAACAGCCAAAGAGATTTTCAGTTAGGAGTTAAAAAAAAAAAAATATTGCACTTATGGACAAATTTATAAAGAAAGAAAATAAAAGCTGCACTTTTACAACACGTTAGTATTTTTTACTAAGTGTGCATGGTATTTGAAAAAAGAACAAATCCAGCAGCAATGACTTGTCAAAGGTCATTGGCACGAATAATTAGGAAGACATACAGAGGGAAAAAATGTTTGTGCACTGCAAACTGCCGAATTCCAATAACTTTTATTTTGAGAACGTCATTTTTACGGCGGTATCATAATCTAGGGTTAATTCTCCTGACAATCCCCAGGTCCACAAGACTATATAAGAGTCTCCTATACTGCTCCTCTAAAGATCATAGAAGGTTCACTCTTGAGAATCATCTCATAATCCCTTTGGTTCTTAGCCTTCCCAATTATTTTTCTGGTTTGAACTGATTTATCTGAATTAGATTTATGAACTACCCAATATCACTAATGTAAAAATTCTGCTAAAAAAATTGTCTTTTAAAATAAAATTATTATGTCATATATCAAGTTAAAGAAGGAATGTTGCACAACATGGAATTAATATTTCTATCTATTTTTTATAACCAAGCTTTCACAGAGCTACCTCCAATACAGTATGACAAATTACTTTCTGTGTATTGGCAAGCAGAACTTTTATTTCCATTAGATTGTAATCTATTTTGAGTGTTTGATCCCATAAGAAGACCTTTATAGTCAAAATGTTTCTCCATTTATGTCTTATCAACAATACTTTCTATCTATCTTTCGTTCGCCTGAAGTATTGTCTATATCTGCAATGTCGTTTCCTGTATAAATGTTACTGTCTTTTGTAATTCTTGCAGTGGCCCATATAGTTTTGTCTGTAGTGTTGTATCTATGGGCCAATGGATTTTCCTCAGTCTACTTTATTCAGTGCAGTCTTGAAGTATGTGTTCAGCAGTCTGGGGCGCCTGTCCACATGTACAAGTAGTTGAGGTGCTGATCTTGAATTTTGTATACACGTGACTATGGAGTCGATTGTGTCCAACAATACTTTAACATTAACTCTTTCCGTACGGAAGCTTTTTATTGACGCAACGGAAGAGCTTTCAGAGACAAAATTTGTCATGGTTTTAAGAATCAATCTACATATTTATATTTATCTAACATATAACATATTATATATGAATTCTTAGGTAATTGAACAAGGTATTAGATTTCATCAATACCAAGATGATACAAGACATGTAAAAAGAATATGGTTTGATGGAGTTCATACTAATCAAACTGAGCATGGCGCATTATGCGGCGAAACGTATGCTACCGAAATTGGCATGGCACACAGTGCGGCGAAACGTATGGAAAGAGTTAATGACTAATTATTTGTTCTGTAAGAATACACACTCTTATGTTCTGTTGTACCTATCAGTGCTTAGGGAAAACACATCACTCATCTCAAAGATTTACTTCAAACACAGTCCTTTTTTCACATTTTACATTTTCCTTACTGTGGGGGATGGGGGAGAGAGTGATGCCTGGTTAGTCTAGAGATACGAAGTCAGCCTCTGGACAGATAGGACTAGGGTTCAAAGCCCACCTGTGGTGGTTTTTTTTCCTCAAATACTTCACAAATTCACCTGTACTTTCTTTGTGCATTAACCCTTGATCTCTGGTTAGGGAGGTCTGATGTGTGGCCTTCTTGGATAATAGCAATAAACAGGAGGCCCCATGTGAACTCACGCACATTAAAGAACCCTTGGCAGTTAAAATCAAAAAGAGTAGACCAAAAAATGTCAGCAAAAACCTTTCCACACAGTGGACCCCAAGTTGTACTACAGAGTTCATGCACATTGGCCAGGGTTCTCCTCAGACTCTCTCCGGGGGGTATATCGGAGCATTTATGGGTTGGTCGGGTGCACAGCAATGCTGATCCTAACACAAATAAACATTAGCTAATTCTTCTTTATGAGAAAACGTCCTGCTCTTCTTTTATTGTAGCTTGTTAATGCTGGTTGTGGGATGATTCCAGTTAAGATGCATAGCAAATGTTGATTTTGCTGAAGAAGAACACAGATTTTTAACCACATGTAATGAAGATATAGCCCATATCTACAGTATATGTAAATTACTCCATAGGACTGCCATAGATACTTTAACTGTTAAATGTTAACAAATCTGTTAGAGCATATAAAATAACACCTACCTGTATGGTGATTTTAGTAATCTTGTTACGTCCACTAGTATGAATTGTAAACAGACAGCTGTAGTTAAAGTAAATGTTGAAGAGACTGTGGGTGGTGTAGTACTTGGAATAACGATTCTCCTCACAGTTGATTGGCCACAAATCATTGAGATGCATACCCTCTTGCAGGATTTTCCAATAGCACTCAGTTTCTTCATAAAGAACCAGTTTGAGTGAGATGTCATGCGACAGTTCTGGCATTAGCTGGAATTATGTTGATATATGATGTCAGTGATAATTAAAATAATAATAACATTAATTGAGTGAGTAAATATGAAGTGTGTGAAACAGCATTGTGGAACGTATGAAACAGCGTAGTGGAGCGTATGAAAAAGCATAGTGGAGTGTGTGAAACTGGAGTGCAGTCTGTTAAAATGTGCAAAATCATGCCTTTCATCACCCAATTTCCCAAGATCTTATTTTTCTGCCTTTACATTTTCACAGTATAAGTCATGAAGGTAACTCTACAACATCATAACATGACAATGGATGAGACTGCAAGAAGACCAAGAACAAGAACTTTGCATGACACCCAAAGATGAGGAAGATAAGCGGTATCTTCCTCTACATTCGAATAGAAGAGAGGAAGAAGAAAAAAAATTGATCTCTCAGGAATGATTCTATCTATTGTCCTTCTTTGCTGAAGACGGCACATAGGGCAGAAATTCTGAACTCTTTGTGTCCAACAATCTTTGTTATCAAACATGAGACCTTCCACAAGACCCACATTATATCTCACAGCATGTCCTTCAGCAATGATTACGGATTAAAAGAATTTTCTTCACGGCACTCTGGTTATTATATACAAAGGTAATCAGCTTCCCTGTAAAAATTATGTGTCTTGATAACCTGTGAGTTTTTTCACCTTTTTGTTGAACATTTTTAAAGCAAAATAAAAATGTTTACCATAATAAAACACTGGAGGTAGTTAAATTGAAAAGGGTGAATTATACTTTGATGTCACATAATGATTGACCAATGAGTAAAGAGAAGTGAGTTTGCTTTAGTAGTAATTCGCAGACAATCAAGCATTCTATCTATCTATTGACCTTTCGAGCTGTAGCCAACTCATAGGGCATAGCCTCAGATACTCTTTCTCTTATCTAAAATTAAGCATTGATACATGAAAAAAATAGAAGATGTGTATGAACTCCTCGATAGACTTAACAATGCAGGCACCCAACACAACATGAAAATCACACAGTTAATAAAATTTACCATGAGTTTACATCACTCCTTTGGATGAATGAGATAGGAGTTAAGATAAGCACAGCCAGAAATGAGAAACTTAGTGGGCGTGTAAGAAGATTAATCAACCAACACAGAACTGGAGTCATCAGTCACAGGACACTGCAAGACTTACTGAGGAGGGGATCTGAGCACCTATGGACATGTCTGGAGTGCAATGATGATGACCCGCAAATAACTTAATAACAGTTAATAAAGCAGGAGTAATAAACATTACATAAGAAAAACAAAATATCAGCATAATGATAGACATCAGACAAATAAAGCTGGTGGAAGAATTCAAATACCTAAGATACAATTGTTCAGGGCATGCTCTTTAGCTGAAATGAACTAGTCACATTGACACAAACGATGCTCTGATATGATGCAATTTAGGTACTTCCGCTGCCCAAAAGTTTGCTGTTTCGCCCAAAAGTTTGCTGTTTCTAACCTACATTCAGGACTGCTGTCTACACGGGCCACCCTGACTCCGTGCTATAAAAACAGTTAATATTTATATAATTTATTATTTATTTATTTGGTTATGGTAGGCCCCGTTATCACTGCAAACAAATTAAAATCCATAATTGCTCAACCGCCCGTGCCAGCATAATCATCCGAATTAATATCTCATCTCCCAAACAAAGAAAGGTAACTGTAGTCCCCATCGTATCAGTCTCAGCACACGCTAAAAGACGAAACCGCACAGAAAGCGAACACAGCCAACTGTTCCCTGTCATACGATATCATCATTCATCGCAAACAATTGGAATATCGAAACATGATCAAAACGGATGAGACACACAGCTCACGGTGTGCACAGAGCACTTAACTCAGTAGTTCCTGCAACTGAGTAATTATGTTTATATAATGCCGCCAACAATGTCTGTTGTTTCAGTTCATCTTGCAAATGTAATAAATAACAAAAGCTGCCGTATAACCCAATGTTTATGACTTTCACTTTTACCAGTGCCACGAGCACAAAAACAGATCTCCTTCAAATACAATTTTCACAAAACTGAAGCGCTCAAAAAAAAAATATGACTTTCACTTTTACCCATGGAAAGTATTAAATCGTATTGTTGTAGCCAACCTTTGATGTAGAGACGGCACTTAATGATGATTGTTGTATAAACAAATATAGATTCAAAATGTTAATATGAGAAGTTAAATATCATGAATTAAGCGGATCGTAATGGGAGCCGCGATAGCTCAGTGGTTAGTGAACTGGACTACAAAGGACAAGGGGTAGGGTTCGATCCCAACCGACGGCTTTCGGGTTCACCCAGCCTTAATATGGGTACCAGATATTTTTCTGAGAAAGTAAAGCGGCACGAGCATAATACCGACCACATTACCCCAAAAATCATGTGCTGAAGGTCTGTAAAATATAGGGTCACTAACACCATATTCCCTATGCGCCACTTGGCGTGACGGGGGTGCTTTACTTTTTTTTTTTTAAAGCGGATCGTAATATAAATTTTATAGTCCCTGTGTAACCTTTCCAGCAGTGGCAGGCTAGACAAACATTCCAGTCAGACTTTGCAGAAAATAATTCTGTATTTGAGGTCATGACTGGATAAAACTAAGGTGGAGGTTTTAAAGAGCAAGCGTTCATATGTGAAGAAGTCTAGTGACATACAACATGTAAACAGCAGAAATAGCATTAAGATGCAACAAAGCTTGCCAAATTATCAGAAATGTTATCACTACTGTGCAACAATGAATAAACCCTTGGGACAAAATCAGCATAGAGGCAAAATCAGCATTCTACTTCACTACCTTCATCCCAATGTTGTGCTACCAATGCCAGATCTGGATGCTAGACTAAAGAACAATTAGAAAAATAACTGTAACTGAAATTAACTGTGTTAGATGCATGACGGTAAGTATCCGGAGAGATAAGATGTAAAGAATTCTGAAAAAAAGCCAGGAATAATAGCAGTTAATAATGAGTGCATTCAGAAATAATAGACAAAAGGGTTTGGCCACATAACAGAAAGATAAAAAATGTGACATGAGCTATCAACAAACACTACAAGAATACTAGTTCAAAAGGCAGACTATGGGAAAAAAAATGAAATGATGGAATATTAGAGACACTAGGAAACAACAGTAGGAGAGGTTAACGAAGAGCAAAAGACCACAGACTATATCTTTCCTCAATGTTGTAAGATAAATAAGGAAGGAAATAAGAACAATGTGGCATCAATTTCAACATTATATATGCTTATCTCCTTCACTTCCTTGTATACTCATGTCAGTGTCAAGGCAGATGCAATGGATCTCATCCTTCCACCAATCATAACCATTGTTGTAGAGTTTGCTTGATGTTGTAACTCCCATTTATTCTGGGCCTATCTTCTTTTATTTCTATGTTCTTGTATAGTACTGATTCACAAAGCATTGTTTTCTGGTTAGAAAACTATTTCTCTCTCTCTCTGTGATCAAGACTCAATCAGAGTAGGATTTCAGACTCTCTCATGAAGTCAGCTGTCTGTTTAAGTGATTCGATTGCCCCATATAGATTCTCTTCCAGGGAGGTGGGTGTGGACCACATTGCTCTTCTATTGAATACCTGTTAAAACGTTGCACTGTGTTCTGTGCCAGTGGCCCAGTGCATCCGATTTCAGCCAGCATTTTATTCAGGTTTGCTTTCCTTAAAATCCGAAAACTATTTTAATCATTGTCTACATTATTTAAGATTGGTTCTATGCTTATTCTGAAGGTGTAAGTATAGTTAAACAATAGATAATAAATAAAAGGATATTTATTATAAATGGAAACTTGTATCTCTGAACAATTTTTTTACAGTTAAACAATACCAACTATAGAAATATTTCACAGTACAAGACAAATAGAGAAAGAAATCATAACTTCGGAAAAAAAGATGTCTAAGAAGAGTGAACATAAAAAAACAGAAACAAAATCAAGAGCAAAGATATCAGAGAAGAAAGCGTATGTACTATTAATACTTTCAAAGCAATTTACTATCAACTCTTAATTCTTCTAAGGGTCTAAAATAAGGGAAAACTTACAATGGGTAATGGAATACCTTTGTTTGATAAATGGGGAGGGAGGTGTGTGTGTGTGTGTAGAATGTAGTGCTGACTACATTACCCAAAATTAACTCTTTCCTGACTTTTAACCGACACAACGGCTCCACTTATGAAGGCATACCTGACAAAAATCTAACACATCGGCTCAGGCCGAGTACAGTTGAATATTTTAAAGTAAAGTTTAAATATTCACTAATACTTGTATTTGATTATCTAGAAGAAGCTTCATAATTACTTCCTTCGATTACCATGTGCTATTTTCTTTATTTTTTTAGATATAGTGGTTACATTTTTTAAGTAAACCACCATTTCTTGTGCCTAATTTCATTATTTGTGGACATAAATGCATCAAGTAACGTGTATTTTGAAGAACTTTGTATTAGTTTGTGCATAATTTCAAGAAGAATGGATAGCAACACACTTCTAGTCAGTGAAAAATAGAGGTACAAGAAATATTTTTTTAACTGAGAATTATCTGCTTTTAAATATTGTAATACTATTTATAATAAATAATATTTTTTCCCTTCAGATATCACCAAAATAATGCTATTTCCATTTTCTTCACCCATTTTCCTTTCCAGTGATGTATAACATGTACCACATTTAATTATATTATTGTATGAAATTGTAAAAAGAAAAAAGACACATGATGGAATTTTTCTAAATTGAGAACTAATCTGGTCCGAACCTAAAAAGTTTAGATTATTAACTTCACAGTCTTGCTGACTGAACTAACCTTCAAAGCATTTTCACAAAAACTGGCCAGTAGCTCCTTTGGTGGCGCTCTCAGGATCTTGAACGCAGCCTGAACAATGAATGTGTAAGGTATACTAGAATTACGAGAATTCCAACACTGCACAAGAGTGTTTAAGTGACCGAGAAAGGATGTATCTCTTGTCTGAGCCAGCCTATGCAGCATTGCTGTCGCAGCCGCCATTACGTCTTCCTCGTGAAGTGTTGGTTCATTTAACAATATGTAGGTCAGCATGTTGTCCAAGCCCAGATATGAGGCTAGTATTAAGGGAGTGTTATTGAGGTCATCAAGGGAAATCTTCAGGGTTAACCCCTTGCATTTTAGAGCATGGAGCTCGGAAACTCGATCAGATTCAACAATGGCTCGAACATTTTGTTTCAAAGAAGCCATGTCAGAAAATATGCCAAGGTCATCCTCATCCTTATCAGTCTCTGAAAGCTCATCTTGTTCCATTTCTCTCTGGGGAACTGATATCCACTTGGACTATGTTTGAAGCATTCTTGCAGCATGTATCGCAGGCGAAACTTTTCTGACAACCTAAACAAACAAATCACAGAATTACATACACAATTTTTATTTGTTTTCAAATAAGACATATATCAATGCCAATAGCTGTAGATGAGTGATGGAATACTCAGTATCTTTCAAACATAGATATGTAAATAATATTCATTACTTTTTTACAAAATTATTTTTTATGTTATATATTACATATATTATAGTAACATGATGATTTGATCTTAAGATAATTAAGCAAAATGATTGTCTATGACAGACATCTCAATGTAACAATTATAGAAGTGGGAAAAACTCTTGACAAAATAGACATGAAAACAGATGGAACCACATAAAGGTAATAAGTATACAATAAAATAGTATTTTACAGCTTTACAGATAAGACAAGACAACACTGAGGAATTAATTTTATTCATTCTTTTCTTTAATAATACAACAACCTCTCCTGTTTCATTTATCACTATGGAGCATCTGTCACAACCTGGAGAGAACAGCTTTCTTCTCTTTATACATTTTGGCAACCACTATTCATAGTACAAAAGGTTACAATATGGCATCTTCTTGCTTGTGAAGTATCTTTCTAGCTTGATATATGGCTGCTTCCTTTTTAACTAACTATTCAGATTTGAACAAAGGACGAAAGGTCGGAGTTAACCCTCATCGACGACTTCTGGGTTCACCCTGCCTTAAATGATTACCAGATTTTTTTCAGGGAAAGTAAAGCCACAAGGGCGTAATTTCACATTACACCAAAAATCATGTGCCGAAGGTCTATAAAATTATGGTCACTAACACCATATTCTTTATACGTTATATGACGTGACAGTGCTCTTTACTTTTAGGAGCCGCGATAGCTCAGTCAAAGGACAAGAGCCGGCTTCAATTCTGATTGACGGCTTCTGGGTTCTATCTAGCTATCGCCTTTCGAGCCGAAGACGGCACATAGGGCAGAACCACAATCTCAAAAAACAGAAACCCTGCGTGCCAAAATGGCACATAGTGCAGAGATCACTGCTTCCAAAGGGAGCCGCAATAGCTCAGTGGTTAGTGAACTGGACTACAAAGGACAATGGGTAGGGTTCGATCCCAACCGATGGCTTCTGGGTTTACCCAGCCTTAAATAGATACCGGATTTTTTTCTGGGAAAATAAAGCAGCACAGGGATAATACCGACCACATTACCCCAAAAATCAAGTGCTGAAGGTCTGTAAAATATAGGGTCACTGACACCATATTTCCCTATACGCCACTTGGCGTGACAGGGGTACTTTACTTTTTACCACTTACTGCTTCCAAAACTTATGGCTCTGTTTCCATAACAATACTTTTTACAATGACAGCTTGTCAAGCCATCGATCAACCTCCTTAGTCGCCTCTTACGACATGCCTGGAAGGTCACAGCGTCAATATTCTTTACTTCCCTCATAATGAGGCCCCGGTAACACACAGGAGGATCTACAGCTCATTAATTGATGAAAAAACTGAAAAAATTCAGTTTCAAGGAAATTTCATGAAATTAATATTTGTAATGACTGCACTTCATAATGTAGAGAAAAAAAAATTATTTACTCAGTTTTAGAGTTAATTGTTATTAATCTCTCTATGACTTGTTATAGACCATTAGTACATATTTTAATTAAAAATAAATATATTTAACAATGAAACAGGTTCAAGAGGTTGTACACATGTTGCAAATGTCACAACACAAAACTTCAGGATCAGAAAATAAGGCGATCAGTGGACGTGGTTCTGGGTTCACCCAACCTTAAATGGGTACCGGATTTTTTTTCTGGGAAAGTAAATTGGCACGGGCATAATACCAACCATATTACCCCAAAAATCATGTGCCGAAGGTCTGTGAAAATGATAGTCACTATATTCCCTTATTCCCTGTACACTATATAAAATGAAGCCATGCGCATTATCCTGGGATGTACGAGGGACACTCCCTGTGTAGCAATGAGGTATCTTCTTGACTTTCCAACCATGGATGACAGAATTAAGATCTGGAGAGCACGAGCATACCTGAAGATTAGTACAGATACAGAGCATCCATTGCACCACGTGCTCAACACAGAGAAAGGTATCAGGCTAAAAAGAGGCAAATCATGGGTGGGCCGGGCAGAAGATGTCATCAAACAGGTCTGTGGGCTTACCAATATCAGCGTTGGTGAGGAGTGGATACCGGTGCCTACGTCATTCAAGGGAACTTTCTCATGTATTGTCACACTCGACAGGAAAAGTAGGGAACAGAACCCGGTCGTGGTTAATGCTGAGGTCAACGGTCTCATCTGCGATAATACCGATGAGAAAGATGCAGTCATCTATACAGACGGATCTGTAAGACGACACGAAAAAAGTGCATGGGCATTTACAGCACGCTCAGCAGGCAGAATAGCCAAGGAAGACAGTGGTGCATACGCCATGACCACGAGTAGCATGACAATGGAGGTGATGGCAGTGACCAAGGCATTCAAATGGTTAGAGTCACAAGACTACATCCACGCATGTATACCGAGTGATTCGATGAGCATGATAAAAAAAGTGGAGGCGGGCTATGTACGCATGCAATGGGTAGAGTCGTTGGAGAAATCCAAAATACGTAAGGTCACCTTTGTCTATGTCCCTGGACATGCGGGAGTACGGGGAAATGAGAGAGCGGACAGGTTGGCTAGCTGCGCTGTCGTTGAGGACGGGCAACCGATGGATCGGGCGGACATCATCAATGCCCTTCGAGATGTTGGAAGAGCACAGGACTTCGACAAACACAGATCAACGTCACTTCTTCGGATGATGGAAATGGGAGTTAAGATGGGCACGGCCAGAAATTAGAAACTTGGTGGCCGTGTAAGAAGACTTATCAACCAACATAGAACTGGAGTCGTCAGTCGCTGGACACTGAGGGAATTGCTGAGGAGGGGATCTGAGCACCTATGGACGTGTTCGGAGTGCAATGATGATGACCCGCAAATAACTCAATAACTCAATTCCCTATACACGACTTAGCATTACTTTACTTATATATATATATATATATATATATATATATATATATATATATATATATATATATATATATATATGGCCTTTAACTACTTTTTTCACTACCTTGGCCATACTATAACCAGTGATGGAAAATGCAAAACTGTAATAAACAAAAGAATAGGAATGGCAAAAAGTAATTTTAATGTCATGAAAAATATAACATCAAAACAAATAACACCAGGGCTACAACTAAGAATAGCAAAATGTTATATCTTCTCAACATCCTATATGGTGAAGAAACATGGACATTAGACAAGAAAACAACAGAAAATTGAAGCCTTTGAAATGTGGATATATAGAAGAATATGTAGAATTGGATGGAAAGAGAAGAAAACAAACGATGAAGTTTTAAAACAACTAAAAATGAAAAGAGAACTACTAAATACAATTCAAACAAGACAAATGCGATTTTTGGGCCATGTTAAAAGACACAACAGTCTACTAAAAGTAATCTTGGAGGGGAAAATACAAGGTAACAGAGGCAGAGGCAGACCAATACTAACATGGACGAGTAACATCAAAAGATGGACATGTCAGCCTATGACAACCTGCACCATCAAAGCATGAGACAGAGCAGAATGGTGCTCCATGGTAGCCAACCTTTGTTGCGGAGATGGCACTCGATGATGATGATGATATGGTCTTTGGCATCTTAACAGATGGTTGGTAACAAGCAAGCATGATAAGTCAGTGGTTTGGTAAAATATTAGTATCTTATGCTGAACGCTGTTTTGCTAAACAGCTTCTATTGTGGCAGAATCTACCAATATTGGACAGACAGATTCATCTGCTGAATGAACAAGATGTATTCGTGGTGTCTGGCCTAATCTCCTTTCTCCTGCGCCTTTTGTCTTCTGAATTTGATATCAGCACTGCCTCTAAAGTTTCTGTGTCATTTTTTTTATTTTTGTTCTCCATATGCTATGATCCGCAGCCAGATTTACCCAGTTTCTTTCACTGATACAGAATTCCCTCAAGAAAGCCCTTATCCTGTTATCAAACATCTTTATATCTCAGCACTGGTCCGCCCTCTGGTCTCTTTCTATCCTTAAGTTCACCATACAGTATTTATCTGGGAATACAAATGTTTGCCATTCTTCCTACATGACCCAGCCATCTTAGTCTAAGACTCCTAAGTGTTGCCATGATGGATGGGAGTTTGGATCGTTGTAAGACATTAGAGTTAGTTACTTTGTCCTGCCATTTGATGTTCATAATCTTTCTAAGGCAACACACATGAAAATTGTTTAACCTTTTCTCCTGCCCTGCGTAGGTAGTCCAAGTTTCTGGTCCGTATAGCTGTGTACTAAGCACACAACTTTGGTAAATTTGAATCTTAGTCCTGAGTGTTAATTTGGTGTTTGTCCATGCTCTATCTTTAAGTTTACTAAATGTGGAAGCTGCCTTTCCGATTTGGGAATTTATTTCTTCTTCAAGGGAGACAGTGGTTGTGGCCATAGAACCGAGACAGGTGAACTTTCTCACAGATTGAAGGAGTGTGTTATTTAATGATATTGCTGCGGGACTAGCTACGTCTTGTTGAAGCACCACAGTCTTCTGTATATTTATTACCAGGAAGAATAAATCACATGATCTAGCTAGATTGTCAATCACTGACTGCAGGATGGATTCATCATGAGCAATCAGTGCTGCATCATCAGCGAATAGCAGCTCCTTGATTAGGGTCTCAAGTTTTAAATTTTGACTTCAGATGTGCAAGATTGAATAAGGAGTCATCAGATCTTGTACAGATGTAGATATTTCCAGAGACAGTTTCAAACGCATTGTACAGAAGGGCAGCGAAAAATATTCTGAATAGAGTAGGGGCAAGGATGCATCCTTGTTTGACTCCACAGATCATCTCAAAGGACTGGAAAGATCTACCATCGAACTGAAAGGTGGCAGACATATTGTTGAGGAACAACTTGATCATCTTAAGTAATGCAGAAGAGTAGCCAAATTTTCCAGCACCCTGTATAGATCTGCTCTGCTCACAGTGTCTAAAGCCTTTGTGAGATCAAAGAAGGCTATAAATAGAGGTCTTCTCAGTTCCTTGCATTTTTCCTGCAGTTGGTGAAGAGTAAAAATCATATCGGTGGTTGACCATCCAGCTCTAAACCCACACTGGGACTCGGGAAAGATACATTCCGCCAACAGATATAGATACTTGAAAACAATTCTTGCAAATGCCTTTCCAGTTATACTCAGAAGGGATATACCCCTATAAGTGTTGCAATCACCCTAGTCGCCTTTATTTTTGTATAACTATATAATCTTTCTCGTGTGTTACCGGGGCCTCATTATGAGGGAGGTAAAGAATAGTGACACTGTGACCTTCCAGGCATGTCGTAAGAGGCGACTAAGGAGGTTGATCGATGGCTTGACAAGCTGTCATTGTAAAAAGTATTGTTATGGAAACAGCGCCATAGATTTTAGAGCAGTGATCTCTGCAATATGTGCCATTTTGGCATGCAAGGTTTCTGTTTTTGAGATTGTGGTTCTGTCCTATGGGACATCTTCGGCTCGAAAGGACAATAGATAAATAGATATAATCTTGGCATTTTTCTTGTCCTGGGTATATCTCCACTTCTTCAGCATTGGACAAGGAGTTTGTAGAGGTGGGCCAGAAGTGTTTCAAGCTTTTCCATGAGTATTTCGGCTGGAATATTGTCACTACCGGAAATTTTTCCACTTGATAGGTTGCGGATGATGTCATGAAGTTCCTTCTCAGTAGGTTCATTGTTAGTTCAGTCAGCACTGAGTATTTTGGGACTAGCTGGTCTAGGAGTGGGCTTGCTGGTCTGTCTTCAAAATAGAGACTTGAGTAATGTCAACCCATCTTTCCAGTTGTTTAGTTTTGTCACTGATAAGCTCACCGTTTGCATCTTTTCAGTGAGCAATTTTTGAGATGTTTGGGCCTAGAGTAATCTGAATGTTGTTGTATATAGTTTGTGAATCGCCCAGCTCAGTAGCTTTCTGGAGCGTAAAGCAACAGATTTGACCAGTACTCGTTTGCACATCTTCTTGATTCCCGTTGTACTTCTACTCTTGCTTGTTTGAATTTGTCTTTTGTGTTCTGGCATGGGGTAATTCTTTAAGGTTAGGAAAGCCTTGTTATTTTTCTCTACAAGTGACATGAGTTTCATCGAGTTTTCTTGAACCCAATACTTGGTGGACTGTTTATCTTTGCTAAAAGTGGAGATTGCACAGTCAAAAATGTGCGATTTCAGCCGGTTCCAGGATTCATCTACATTGTCTAGGTCTTCTGATTTCTCCATGCATTTCTGGAAGCATTCTTGAACAGTGCTGTATAACAATTACTTAGCTCTATGTTAAACTTTTTCTTTATGGCTTCATCTTTCAGTTTATGAATATCAATTTTATGTGTAGTTGACCTCTTCTGTTGGTTTCTAAATTTTAATCTTATTTTCCCAATGCACAGGTTGTGGTCACTATTAACATCAGCACCTCTGTATGCTCTTACATCTATTAATGATGTTTGTTGCAACAAAATTACCAGACAACCAGGCCCTCGGTGAAATAGACTTAGATATCAATGAAATGTGGGACTCACAGAGCAAAATACTAATGACAGCAGCAGAAGCAAGTGCCGGACTGAAGAAAATGGAAAAACGAGCTTGGATTTCAGACACCACCTGGAAATACATCAAAGAAAGAAGAGGAGCGAAGAGAGCCATGACTAATGTAAAGACAGATCTTGGAAAGGTCCTGGCAAAAGCAACATACAAAGAATTAGACAACAAAGTGAAAAGTTCAGCAAGAAGAGATACAAGAGCTTATATAGACAATTTGGCAGAGAAAGCAGAGACAGCTGCAATTACAGGAGGCAGCAGAACTCTTTATACTGTACAAAAGATGCTGACAAACACCTATACATCCAGTGGAACACCAATTCTAGACAAATCTGAATTAATGCTAACAACAAGCGCAGACATAAAAGCCCGTTGGGCGGAACACTTCAAAGAAATTCTTAACCGTCCACTACCCCACAGTTTAATAGATTTTGAAGCTGAAACACCATCAGCAGAATTAAATGTAAATTTAGATGACTTCACCTTGAGTGAAATAGAAACCACCTTAAAGAATATGACCAATAACAAGGCTGCTGGAGAGGATAAGTTAACAGCTGAGATCCTCAAGGCAATTGATAGCCATAATTTAATACATCTCCAAAAAATGTTCAACATCATTTGGAAAGCAGAGAAGACACCTCATAAATGGAAAAAAGGAATCATTGTTAAGATTCCAAAAAAGGGCAATCTTAGAGATTGTAACAACTGGAGAGGCGTGACACTTTTGTAAGTTGCCTCAAAGTTATTCAGCAAAATCATCCTAAATAGAATAAAGGATTCAATAGATACAGTAATGCGTGAAGAACAGGCTGCGTTTAGAAAAGGGAGAAGCTGCCTTGACCACATTTCACTCTACGACTTATATTGGAGGAACACATTGAAAAGCAAAAACCTTTTGTACTTAACTTCATCGACTTCAAAAAAGCATTTGACAGTATTCATAGAGATTCTTTGTGGAAAATTCTGAAGCAATATGGCCTACCATAAAAAATCATAAATATTATCAAAGACATGTATGATGGTTACACATGTGCAGTTCGAACAGAGGAAGGACTGAGCGAATATTTCCAAATAGAAACTGGGGTTAAACAAGGATGTATTTTATCGCCCTTGTTATTTGGAATTGTTATGGACTTCATAATGAAGAAATGCTGCACTGGTAATAAAGGCATCGAATGGATACAAGGAGACCATTTGGAGGACCTCGACTATTCAAATCAAATGTACTATCAACCCTTACGTATGCATGTGAAAGCTGGAAAACAACAAGAGATATAGAAACAAAGTTGAACGCATTCGAAAATAAATGTCTAAGGAAAATACTCGGTATAGCGTGGAACAAATTCAAAACAAACGAGGAAATTAGAGAAATCGCCAATCAACCACTAATATCTTCAGTAATAAAGAAAAGACAATGGTCATATGTTGGACATGTGATGAGAAGAGATAATAACCGAATAGCAAAGCAAGCCCTCATATGGGAAACAACAAGTAAGAGGAAAAGAGGAAGACCCAGAGAGACACTGAGAAGGACATTGATGAGAGAGGCAAGAGCAGCAGGATTCGGCTCCCTCAATGAGATAGAGCTGCTTGCACAGAACAGAGACAAATGGTGAGATCTGATAAAATATCTTTAAAAGAATTGAAAACTGCTAGAACAAAAATTTAGATAAGAGAAGGAGTATCTTGGTCTCACATGTAGCACACAGGTTGCTACGGGAACAAAAATCTACAAGTCTCTGACCATTATTGTTCATTTTGCCAATATGATGATGACCTAGGCATGATGGCCATAAATGATGATCAGATCCAATGCTTACATTTAGATCACCCAGCAGGTAAAGTTATTCTACTTTGGGGATTGAATCCAAAGTAACTTGAGCATGTTGTAAAATTTATCTTTATCTTCTGTGGTTGCAGCCAATGTTGGCATAGGCGCTGATAATGTTGATAGGTCCAGCTTTTGAATGGATTTTTAGTATTGTTATGCATTCCGATTTGGGGTGTTTATTGAATACATGATCTTACTATGCACAGCAAAACCCACTCCATGTAGGCAAGGCTGCTCAGGTTTTAGCCCCTGCCAGAAAAAGATATATTTTTTCCCTGACTGAATCACAATCCGCAAGCTTTGTTTCCTGAAGGGCTCCAATATCAACATGTAGTCTCTGCAGCTCCATGTAGATAAGGGCTGTTTTCCTTATGTTTTCTACATATGTGAGGTAGGTGTTATTTAATCCAGGACACTTGGTCCTTCTGTTCCTTGAGTCAAATATGAGAGATGGTGTTTTCCTTCGGCTGTGTCTTAACAAGGATGGAACTGACATTTCTGATTGCTTGCTATGCCTGGGCCAATAATTTGGAGATAGTGCTTTGTTAAAATACACTACTCCCCTCTTGGGCTCCTCTGTGAAGCATTCCAAAGAAGGGACAAGGTTCTTACATCTGGAACCAAAGTTGGGTTACAGGTGGTACCAGAAGATGAATAATACACCATTGGGTTTTTTACTTCCATGGCCTTCTAACTCTCCCGAGTCTTCTCACAAGGCAGTGAGTGAACTGGACAAGAAAGCCACTGTCAGAAATAGGCATTTGCCAGTGCAACAGTGAAAACAATGACCTATCAATGATAAGTCTATCCTGATTGAAGACTGATAGATCTTAACACTTAACAACGAGAATTTCACCACCCACCAGCCTGTCAGAAGTTAAACAACCACAACAGACATGAGCAGAAGACTAAATCCAAGCAGCACACCACGTGTAACCGGCTTATTTCAAAACAACACACGCTGTAACAGAAAACACTGTCCACATATGGACGCCATCTTGAACCAGGAAGTCTTTACTGCTGATGAAATTAGCCAAACTTATGTTCTGCAGACAATACATTTTTTTTTAATACACCTTCCAGATGGAGACCTCCACCTAACCTAAATATGCTTGACATTTTTACTGATGTTGCTCTAAAATTTGACATATAAATGTTTACATTTAATTTCAACTGTACAATCAAACATTACCCTAAAAGTTTACTTAAAATTCTACAATTTTTTTTTAGTTACCCCAAAAGACAAGCGATTCTACATAGAGTATGACAAATGAAATAATTCTGATCACTGAAGCAAACCATTTGGACAAGTGTTGCAGATTTAAAATTTATGAATTTTATGTTACGAATTTTAACAAAGCAAGAAAACAGCACTTGAGTCATGACAAAACTACTATCCTTGTGTTACATTGCTGAACTTTGACAAAAATTCACGTCTAAAAGTAATGGTGCTTGTTTATCAACATTTCACATTCATAAACTTATTCCATGTCAAGGGAAAAAATTATTATTTTCCTGTCACTGTTGTTGTTGTTGTTCGCTTTCGTCAGCTTTGACCTCTGACGAAGTCCCACCCACTCAATTTTGTGGGACTGAATTTTGCGTGTAAAGTCTGTTTTATCCCATGACAGGATGCCCCTCGCCATGCAGGCAGATTTACTCCGACTTCAGAGGTACTAATTTTTAGGGAATTAGTAAAACCCAGGTGTCCTCGCCAGGGTACGAACCCCGGCTGTTGCCATGGTAAGCCAACCGCCTATTGATTGCGCTAACCGGACACTCATTTCCTGTCACTAACTATTATACTTTTCCTGTCACAAACAATCATACTTTTCCTGTCACTAACTCTCATACTTTTCCTGTCACTAACTATCATACTTTTCCAGTCACTAACCATCATACTTTTCCTGTCACTAACTTTCATACTTTTCCTGTCACTAACTCTCATACTTTTCCTATCACTAACTATCATACTTTTCCTGTCGCAACTCTCATACTTTTCCGTCACTAACTCTCATATTTTTCCTGTCGCTAACTCTTATCTCCATGTAGATTTCTATCAGCCTTTCTCTGTCCCTCTTACTCTAATGAGCCTAAAACAGGTACTGTTTTGTAATGACTTGAGCTGAATAAATTATTTAAAATCATCATGTATCATGTCCTATCAAGCAAAATAGTTTTAATTTGTTAACTTCATTTTTATAAAACAATATCCATTGCATCCTGCAGTCACTATCTCCATCTTCTTGACTTTATCCTGCCACTGGATTCAATTAGATCAGGATGAAAGTTTATGTTTGAAAAACAACACAACTTTTCCTCAAGCTCAATGTATGTCAGTTACACTGTTACAATTCAATTAAATCAAATCAATATTGAAACTGCTGTCATTGCTTTACATTAGAAGCTCTATCATGATATACATGTCATCTCATTTTTACTATTAATATTATTCTGCATTAGACATTTCTTTTTGGTAGTTTTTTAAAAAATATTTATTTACTTAACTGTACAGCTCTTGCCGGGCATTTCATTTAATACATTAGAAATATGACGTGTATACAATATTAATCTATTATACAGTTGAGTATAAATCACTACATTGTGGCTATATTTATACATAATACATCAGCTTACTTCAGTCAGCAGCCTGTAGTTAGTAATTATATTTAATAACTGATATCTTTTCAAGACTTCATTTATTTTGCCTTTCGACGTTCTTATGTTTCTTATAGACTTTTAGTTACAAGAAATGTAGAACATCAACTTTGACCTGATACAATACAATACATATAATGATAAGATTCTAAGATAATCAGTGTAATCACCACACTCACATTGTCACTTGTGACATTAACAACTTTAATTTACTTTAATTTACAACTGGTTATGTTATGAATGTTATACTCATAGAATTACTATGAAATTGAAAGATATACTAGTATAGTAAATTAGAAACTTACTTTATAGTTAAAAATAATCAATATTCATTACAGTGGTAAGTAGTAGAGACTCAATAAATGAGTAGCTTAACAACTTTATATATAATTTATGCTCGACTCCATAACTAAAAACTTGATAAATAAATTATAAACCGAGTCGTCAGTCGAGTGATATGATTAGATGATCATATGCATTAAATATGATTAATTTAACATTCACCTTTTTAATTATGGTTGATCAACTTTAAGAAGAAATGTATAGCCTCCTCATTAATGTGTAACAAAATAGTATAGTAATTAATTTCCATATGCAAATTTCCCATACCAGAAATCAATTATCACCCGACAGAGCCCAGAAGGGCAGAGCCCCCTGTTTGTTTTGGTAGCAGGCAGCCGGAAGTCGAGGTGTAAGCGGTTACATCATAATTATTATACTTTTATTTGATCACAAAACAAACTATAAGCATGCACCTTTGTAATATGATAAGGGGTCAAGGCAAAGAAATGCATATAAATACATTAAAATGCGAAGCTGCATTAAAGCTGATCGTAAAAAAGAAATGAAAACAATGGTATGGTTAAAGCGTTCCGTAATTAATGAACGACACAAATTTGAATGACGTTTCGGCCCAATAGGCCTTCAGTCACAAACAACAAAAAGCACACACACAGATATCATATGTAAGTAAAGAAAGTTAGCCCTACATAGCTAACTAATAATGAAGTATATAAAACACAATAATTTCGAACTAGAATGAGAAATAAAAATGAAAATGTCTGCCCTGCGAATTGTGCTGTGGCCAGAAGGAAGAAGAACGAGGACTAATCGGCGTAGGATACCCGGTATAGTTGACCAGCTAATGGGAGGATCAAAACATAGGTGGAAGTGTTCTAAAAATATGTGGGGGATATTGTATAGGTTTACCTTAACTATAACGCCACCGGCAATGTCTTTACTTATCTACATATATACAATCGTAGGAGAACACACAGATCTGTACACACACATACATATATATATATATATATATATATATATACGTGTAAGTATGTAAGTGTATATATATATATATATATATATATATATATATATACATATACAGATCTGTGTGTTCTACGGTTGTATATATATATATATATATATATATATATATATATATATTATACATACATAAATCCGTAGGAGAACACACACACATACATAATATAACATTCACCTTTTTAAAGTTACATTATATTATGTATTGAATGTATTATATATGAATTATGTATTGAATGTATTATATATGAATGTTATAGTATGTATTAAACACCAAAATGGCAGCTTATTTATATTCGAGCCATGGACTAAGCAATGTTTACTTTGAACACCACGATACACGATATCTGTTATTGCAGCGAGTTGGCAGTTTTTTGAAAATGTATTCAAGGGTTTGAACATAAATGTTTGTTCACAGTTCGTTAACCTTCGCTGTAGATAAAGTCTTTATTTTGATGGCTTCGTATGTGACGTTGGTAGCTAAGGACCTAACTTGTGCAAACGGATGGCATTGGCAAGGATCATTTTGAATCTATGAAGTGGGCTCATTTTGTGTTTAACTCAAAAGCATATGTGTTTTTTAACCAAAGACTTTTTTTTTTTTTGGGGGGGGGGGGGGGGACCTCATGGAAGATATCCCCGATGGAAGAATAAATTGTACTATTAGTCCCATAAATGATTCGCTTCCAGAGGTTTATGATGTCAACAAAGCAGTTTTGTCATTGCAAGTGAATCATGTCCACACCTATAATTGGTCAGGATTGTGTAGCAGCAGCAGCTTTATAGCGAACACAGAAAACATCATAGGATTGTGCTGTTCTGAAACAGCTATGCCATGCTACCCAATAATTGCCTTTAATGGGATTACTGTGACCACAAACCACTCTCCATGTGTGTGCCACATATTTACACCCCAGAAAGAAATACTGAATATAACAACATCATATGCCGTCTGTGATATTAATGACCACAAACCAAGAGCCTCCTGTATGATTGATACAACTGTTGCACCAAGCACTTCATCAGCAGAGCCAGATCTATGGAATGTTAATCTGACATTGTTCTTGAATGATGTCCAAGTTAATGAAACATCAGAATCGTGTAGCAGCAGCTACAAGAAGGGAACAGAGAACATCGAGTTCTGCTGCTATAAAGGAGACTTGCCTTGCTATCCCAGAATTGCCTTAAATTGGATCACTGTAGTTGAAAACTCCTCCTCTTGTGTAAACTACACATTCACATCTAAGAGTGAATCAGTGAAGGTCACACAATCATATTCTCTCTGTGGTTTTACTAACTACAGGTCAGGTGGCTTCTGTTGGATTGGAAATGATAACTTACCACCACTGTGTGTCTATATGTTTGGAATTGGAGTCATCAACGATGGCCTAACATCATCAAGTGCTATGACGATCATCATTTTCGGGAGGACGCGAACTTCCATGGTATATGGTGGATAGGCGGCAGGAACCATTGAAGGCTATGTCTGAAAAGTGTTCCTTCTTGCAGTTTCCTCATATTCCAAGTCCGGCTTGTTGCAGGAGCTACTGAGTTAAGTGCTCTGTGTACACCGTGAGCTATGTGTCTCATCCGTTTTGGTCCTGTTTCGATATCCCGCTTGTTTACGATGAATGATGATATCGCATGACAGGGAACAGTTGGCTGTGTTCACTTTCTGCGCGGTTTCGCCTTATGTCTTTTGGCGTGTGCTGAGACTGCTACGATGGGGACTACAGTTACCTTTCTTTGTTTGGGAGATGTGTTAGTAATTCGGATGATTCCACTGGCACGGGCGGTTGAGCAATTATGGATTTTAATTCGTTTGCAGTGATACCGAGGCCTTCCATAACCAATAACCAATAACACACACACACATATATATATATATATATATATATATATATATATATATATATATATATATATACACTTACATACATACATACACACATGTATATATATATATATATATATATATATATATATATATATATATGTGCATGCACACACACACATATCCTGGCGGATACGACGGAGATGCCTTGTGCGCTTCTAACCTCCACACATTTCATTTTGGTACTTCTGGCCTCTACACCTTTCCTTGGGTACTTCTGGCCTCTACACCTTTCCTTTTGGTACTTCTGGCCTCTACACCTTTCCTTTGGGTACTTCTGGCCTCTACACCTTTCCTTTTGGTACTTCTGGCCTCTACACCTTTCCTTTGGGTACTTCTGGCCTCTACACCTTTCCTTTTGGTACTTCTGGCCTCTACACCTTTCCTTTTGGTACTTCTGGCCTCTACACCTTTCCTTTGGGTACTTCTGGCCTCTACACCTTTCCTTTTGGTACTTCTGGCCTCTACACCTCGGTTTTCTATAAACCCACAGATGCCAATTGTTACCTTCTCTATACTTCATCACATTCACCTTCATGTCGTGATTCTGCTCAGTTTTCAGATTTATTGCGTATTCGTCGCACTCCAGTGTCGTCCCATTTCACTTCCATAGGCCACAAGGGTAAAAACGACATCCGTATCACTGGCATTGAGTTATTTGCGTGTCATCATCATTGCACTACGAGCATGTCCATAGGTGCGTAGATCCCCTCCTCAGCAAGTCCCGCAGTGTCCAGCGACTGACGACTCCAGTTCTGTGTTAGTTGATAAGTCTTCTTACACGCCCACTAAGTTTCTCGTTTCTGACTGTGCCCATCTTAACTCTCATCTCTTTCATTCGCAGGAGCGACGTGTACTAATGGTTGTCGAAATCTTGTGCCCTCCCCACATTTAGGAAGGTATTGATGATGTTTGCACGATCTATTGGTTAGCCGTCTTCAGCGACAGTGCAGCTAGCCAACCTGTCCGCTCTTTCATTTCCCCGTACTCACTGGTATTGTTCTTTGCCACACCGGCGACCTCAGCTTATTCGCTTTGGAGAATCGCCTTATAGTCCAATTGGGTTCGCCAACCCCACAAGGAATTAATGTATCACACTCACACACATAGTTGTCCTGTAGCTGCTCCTTCCCTATTTCATATTCTACTCATTTGCTGATGTATGAGCGCATAAGTATATGCACATGAATGCTATTCACAGCTCTCCTGTACTAGACCACATTGCAACACTTCAGTGGTTCCCTATATCTCTTGTATACTTCTGTGCAAGGCGATACCATTTCCACCTGCACTACACGGTAATTTACCTTTTACAAAATTTTAGTGAACCCCACTCTGAGACACTTCACTCTCTCCTCCTTTCGGGAACCATGTATTCTTCTGGTCGATTCTTTGTGCTTTGTTTGCACACGGGCATAAGCGTGGACACTTTTAAGTAAGTATGCATTGTGCGCACTTATATATATATATATATATATATATATATATATATATATATATATATATATATATATATATATATACAGGTCTGTGTGTTCTCGCACGGTTGTATATACCTAGATAAGTATAGACCTTGCCGTAGCGTTATAGTTGAGGCAACCTAGACAATAACCCCCTCCACATATTTTTAGAACCCTTCCACCCGTGTTTTGACCTTCCTATTAACTTGTCAACTACACCGGGTATCCTGCACCGGCTAACCCTCTTTAATTTTCCTTCTGGCCACAGCACAATACGCAGGGAAGACATTTTCATTTTTATTTCTCATTCTAGTTTGATATCATTTTGTTTTAGGTGCTCATCGTTAGTTAGCTATGTAGGGCTAATTCTCTTTACTTACATATCTGTGTGTGTGTGTGTGTGTTTGTTGTTCCAGCTGAAGGCCTATTGAGCCAAAACGTCGTTCACATTTGTTTTATTTATTTTTTGCAGTATAATAGTACCACATAGTGCCGTGTTTAAGGGAAGCTTCAGATACATGTGCACCAGTGACATCGCGAATGAAGTCGTAGGGTGGAAGATTGCTCAGGAAATGGAACTGCTGAAGGAAGGCTTCAAGCAGCGTTTTAGACAAGAGATAGCATAGGACACTTCCGGCATATTCGCTCCCCTATCTTGAATATCGGTTAGGGCAAGTGCTAAAGCTCAGAATTATCGCTCCTGTCTTATAGATTGTGAGTTATGTATTTCCGCCTGCAGGAGTGCGCTTATTCTACACTCTCTCAGATTTATTTCCGATCTTGCAATCGCTGAATTTGAGGACCAGACTTCCAAGTCCATCACTTCCAGTTGCCAAACAAATCACCACAAACGACCAATTTCTTCAAATCATTAGAAGAAAAAAAAACGATCAAACCCCCCCCCCCCCCCCCAAAAAAAAAAAAAAAAAAAACTACAACTGTAATTCAATAGCTACCATCCCTCTGTGAAATTCTCGGTAATGAGAGGGCAGCTACACTACGAACAACACACAGCAAAATGGAACAGTTCTGCCACCATCTTCCCTATAGAAAAGCCAAAACCATCATACACAATAAATTTCACTTGGAATGTGAAAGAAGTTTAGACATCAGCATCTACGAAGACCCCATATAACAATGACAGAGTTTCCGGCAGACCATCTTCTTCCGCATGAGAACCGGTCATTGTAGACTCCTAAATCACCTCTACCGCCTCAAAGTGTCCACACGGAACCACGGTGTCAAATCTGAAACTATGGGGCAGCCGTCACGACCTGGAGAGAACTGTCAGCTTCCAAATGTTAACAGGACTGCAGATTTCATTTTGCTAACTCAAGACCAGTTGGAAGGCCTCTCCTATCAGGAAGGGGCGCGGGCAATTGTTGGAACTGTTGCACCAATTAAAACGCCACATATGTCCAACGACGGGACAAGACGTGTGAGCAAGGGCGACATTGATAGCTCTATACATGGGGAAGGATACCCCAGAAAACAAACCACTGCTGCCACATAAGTTACATCGAGAAAAGGAAGGGCTGTGGGAGAACACCCAGACAGAAACAGCCCAGGCCAGCATTCATTCTACGAAATTGAAAACCTACGTCAAACCAAGATCAAGCCTACCGAAGACGGAGTGTGTCAGTCACTGAAGAAAAATAAGGACACACACGCATATACGAGTACTGATCATTGGACCAGCTCATCGTATGTAATGATATTGTTCTTACACTTCTATCTTGGTACTTGACAAAGAGTCAAATTTGCATGAGCACAAGACTTGAACGCTGAAGAAATCGTCCACGCCGATTCATCTTTTTTTTGTTTTTGAAAAAAAAAGTCCTACTTGTCCTGTCTCAATTTCCCCTGTACTCGAACCCTCCCGATCAGCTCATCGACCAGCCCATCACTCTCGTAGATCCTGGGAATTGTGTCCACAAAAGAAAGCTGCTCAAAACTTCCATATTTATGTCAATCACGCATGCCGGAAATGTCGATTATGTAAGTTCCGAAAGATTGGCTGAGAATCCATCACAACAACTGACTATTGTATCTATGAAACCCACTTAAATACAGCAGTGGCTGCATCAATCTTCATTCTCACACTAGAAGTTGTTGCAGAGTAACTTCAATTTTCTCGACAACGGTTGTCACAAAGCCTTGAAGTTCAGACTCATCAGTTTATATAACAACATCGCCTACACGTGGTTGTCAACTGCTTTAACTGCAAGTTCTGCACGTTCGATACGCCAATTTCTATATCCACTTCTTGTCCAGTAAACACCAACAACTGGTTCTCAATCTCTTCGATATTGACTCACTCGTTATCATAGCACAGCATGAGCGGGGCCCGAGAGTTGGCTAAACCGAGTGCAACATTCTCAGGGCAAGCAATAATTTACACGAACAAAAAATTGTATTAAAATGTGTTTTTGGGTAACGTGCGCAGCGACAGTTCCATCTTTCTTTCCCATAATAATCTCCAGTAAACATTTAAGGCTTCGTTATCATCATCATCATCAAGTACCATGCCTGCTGGCGTAGGTGATAATGTCCTTCTACAACTTTCGATCTCGACAGTTATTTATCATTTCTGTTGTTGACTTTCTGGCAAGACATTCACTTAAACTCCCGGGTATCTTCTTCTCTTTGCTTCCCTCTATCTCTTCGTCCCTCAATTTTCCCAGTTGTCACAATATATTCCAACTGTTCCATTCTCACTGCATGGCCAAAAACTGATGATTGGTGAATTGAACAGCCGGTCGGTCGGTGGATGGAACACACATTTTTGTCCTCAGTTAATTAGTTCATTATTGAGTATTCTACCACTGCTTCCGTAGTTTTAAGATCTTTTTGTATGTATCTTATCTGAAGGCAACTATAGCGCATTCATCCTGACAGAACGACAGTAGCGTAGTGGCTAGGCGATAGGCTGGCGAAAAGTAAAGGTCAGTCCAGGTGCTAAAGAAAGTACCTGATTCATGGCTGAGTTCAGAAATATCAAAGGTACCGTAATAATAGAGAGAGCATACGAGAGAGTAAAATGCACTGTTACAACTTTACGGTAATAAAGGAAGACACAAAAACGTTACAATGTTGCGGCCTAAAATATAGTCTTCAGGGGCACAGAAAATACAAACACAAACTAAGATTAAACTTGTGTACAAAAAATAAGCATAGTATGTAGGAAAGAGAAAGAGAAAGAGAGAGAAAAAAAACTTATATGTGTTACTCTTCAATAGAACTGTCAGTCAAACAAGAAATGCGATACCAATAGCGAGCAACAACACAAGCTCTCTTGCCTTCAGACGATATGATCTAACACGGTGATGTTTAATACTTCACTCCACTACCACATTGAAAGTTACGGAACATTCTATACCACCAACCACTCCTCTATTTTTTCAGGAGACAAATAATAATAAATGAATATTATTATAGAGGGAAACCTCCGAGGCGATAATCAGCGAATAAATTCTGAGGAAGAGGTATGTTTACAGCACTCGGAAAAAATGACAAATAATCAACATTTTAAAAAAAAAGAACAATATATGGACCGAAGCAGGGTCGAACCCGTACTCCTTGGCACAGCGACTTGCCACGAAATGCCAAACGTTAGGGAACAATGCCAACTCGGCTATCTTAAGAATAGTCCACCATTAGCGATGTTTTTCGGGCAGGCGTTCTCGTGACTATATAGCATTGGGCTGCGATCACATCTCGAGAATAGATCTGAGATAGATTGTGTTGCTGTATTTTTCCTATTAAGATAAGTATCTCCCGTATAAGGTAGGGCTGAATGCTTGCGTTGCAGACAAACATTTAGGATGATGGCTAATTTTTTAGTTAGCTGAGTTGGCAGTGGTCCCTGGCGTTTGGCTTTTCGTGGCAGGGCCCTGTGTCAATGAGTACTAGTTCGATCCTCCTTTGGATATATTGTTCTTTGTTTTGTTTTTTTCTGTTGATTATTTGTCATTTTCTTCCGAGTGCTGTAAACATATCTCTTTCTCTGAATTGATTCTATATTTTTTCACCTGGTTGCAAAATATGTGGACAAGCCACTATTGAGTTAAATGAGGGTCATCATCATTGCACTCCGAACATGTCCATAAGTAATCATATCCCCTCCTCAGCGAACCCCACAGTGTCCAGCGACTGACGACTCCAGTTCTATGTTGGTTGATTAGTCTTATTATACGTCCACTAAGTTTCTCATTTCTGGCTGTGCCTATCTTAATTCCCATCTCTATCATCCGAAAAAGTGACGTGGATTTGTGTTTGTTAAAGTCCTGTGCTCTTCCCACATCTCGGAGGGCACTGATGATGTCCGCCCGATCCATTGGTTGACCGTCCTCAACGACAGCGCAGCTAGCCAACCTGTCCGCTCTTTCATTTCCCCGTACTCCCGCATGTCCAGGGACATAGACAAATGTGACCTTACGTATTTTTTACTTCTGCAATTACTATAACCATTGCATGCGTACAGAGCCCACCTCCACTTTTTTATCATGCTCATCGAATCACTCAGTATACAGTCTTGTGACTCTAACCAGTTGAATGCCCTGGTCACTGCCATCACCTCCATCGTCATACTACTCGTGGTCGTGAAGTATGCACCAGTGTCTTCTTTCTGCCAAGCGTGCTGTAAAAACCCATGCACTTCTTTGGTGTCGTATTACAGATCCGTCTGTATAGATGACTGCATCTTTCTCATTGGTGTTATCGCAGATGAGACCGTTGACCTCAGCATTAACCACGACCGGGCTCTATTCCCTACTTTTCCTGTCGAGTGTGACAATACACGAGAAAGTCCCCTTGAATGACGTAGGCACCGGTATCCACTCCTCGCCAACGTTGATATTGGTAAGCCCACAGACCTGTTTGATGGCATCTTCTGCCCGGCCCACCCATGATTTGCCTCTTTTTAACCTGACACCTTTCTCTGTGTTGAGCTCGTGGTGCAATGGATGCTCTTTATCTGCATTAATCTTCAGGTATGCTCGCGCTCTCCAGATCTTGATTCTGTCATCCATGGTTGGTAAGTCAAGAAGATACCCCAGTGCTACACAGGGAGTGTCCCTTTTACACCCCAAGATGATCCGCATGGCTTCATTCTGTATTTTCTCCAGCCTATCAATTTGAGTCGTACTGACAGTAAGAATTGCCAGGGCATACTCGATTGGTGCGAGGACTAATCCCTGGAGCAGAAGAGTAAGTAGCCTCTGCTCGATGTTGGCAGTTGTCACGACCTTTAAGGCGGCTATTTTTTGCGGGATTTTGTTATCACGTGGTCAACGTGGTCCGGAAAACACAGGCTGCGAACAACTAAACTCCGAGGTATGTCATCAACTTGTCCCTGGTCACCTCATCAGCTCCCATTCGTACTACCAGTGTGTCCGTGTTAACGATATGATCGTTATATACGTACGATCCATCCGTCCGTCCATCCATCCATCTATCTATCTATTGTCCTTTCGGGCCCAAGACGGCACATAGGGCAGAACCACAATCTCAAAAACAGAAACCTTGCGTGCCAACATGGCACATATTGCAGAAATCACTGCTTCTAAAATCTATGGCAACATAACATATATAACACAATTTATAGTTATAGATTACACTAATTTATTCAAAATAGCTTATTGTGTGATTAAATTCTCATTTCAATTAAACCAATAATCTATACAATCAATTACTAATCAAATAAATTGAAGAAGTTAAAAAATAAATGTACATCACAAACAATCATCATCAAGTGCCATACTAAGAGGTGCTGATGGCCTATTCCTACAACAGAAAACTGTTCATTGAATAATTCACTTGGACTTTGTTTTACCAACGATTTGGCTATTCCAGCCTGGATCTTTTCTTTCTACCTATCACGTTCTCATGCTCCCTTTTTTTACTTTTGTCATTGGAGTTTTCAGGTCTTTCTTATTAGAATATACATCCCCTATCTTCAAAGTAGAGCTCCTATTTTTGGATAGAATAAATAATTATTTTTAATTACAACAAACCGTATTTCCTATTTAATAGTAAATACATTTGGTACATAAAAATATGCTAAATATATTTCAGGCATATTATGCAGCAATAAAAGGTCAGTAAATTAATTTTTAAATTAATTTGTACAACACATAAAAGGTCACCGGTATTATAATTTGTATACAGAATCAAATGCACAGAATTAATCAATTTATGAACTATTTTACAAAGATAAAATGAAAATTGTCGTGATTAACTCTAATCACCACAAATTTTGGGCTTGGTTATATATATATAAGCTTGTCTAAAAGAAGACTACAAATAAAACAAAACAACATATGGCAAGGAACTGATTTAACTACAAAACTAGATTTCTCCTTCATCATCTTCTGATTTCCTGTCTGTTTCGCAATGGTCTAAGTAAGAAATCCAGTTCGCTGAATATATTTTCCTGTACTAGAGAGTTCTTTGGGGCCTCCAAAAAGCTTGTAGATGTAAGCTTCTTTGGACCGATGTTCAGCCTATAATTGCCTAAATATGTGACAGTCTTGCAATATATGTTCAACTATCTGAGTTTCCTGTCCACACTTGTACATGGTGATGTGAAGAGTTTTGATCCGTACATATGACTGTTCAATTTATTTTATCCCATTCTAAGGTTGATCAGGACCAGCTGTTTTGCTGGCTCATGATAGTGATAGTTGTCTCTGGTTTATGAATACTTTCTAAAAGCCATAAGGGTTTTCTTTTCTTGAAATGCAATTGTTTTTGTTCCTTCTATTCTCAAGTTGCTCCCTCTTCTGTTACTGTAATGGCATTTTAATTTCTGTCTAAGCCACACTGTTATGGTATTCACAGTAAAACTACTCTTCGTTTAGCAATTGTTTCATACAAGGCTTTTTTCAGCTCAGCTCGGGTAGTTTGTCTTTGATAGCTTTCAAAATTTACTCTTTATCAGTAAGGAACACAACCTGCTGGCATTGATTTTAGATTTCTAAGAACCTGCAATTTTTTTTCAATGTAAGATATGGCTGTGAAACATGGATAGATCTGCCAAAAAATATTTCTGAATATAATTGTAACAGAACAATGTTCCGAATTGCATAGAAAATAAACAGAGTATTGTAAATTGTGTAACAATTTAATATTTCAGAGAACTGGTTGCTGAAGAACATAACAATAAAATACAATTACATAAAAACAAGAAAGGTAGCACATTTTGATCATTCAAAACATCATGATGATGTAGAGAATATTATTGAGACCATTGTACCATGTGAAAATGAGGGAAATGAAGACCAAGAAGATGGGTGCAAGATATCATCACAGACAAAATGAGCATGACTGCAGCAGACATGGGCCAGGTTATCTCATCTCATTCTGGTTAGAGAAAACTTGAATACTAGAAAATCTGGGCTGTCTCCATTAGGGATGAGTTAGGTTTTACACACATACATATTATAATCTGGTGCAATTGAATGTGATGATTATCACACAAAAAGCCTTATGAGTTACATGACTAAAATATTACTAAGAATCATCATGCGAAGAGTGCAAAACAAAATCAGTCCAAAAATTAGTGATGAAAAATGTGGTTTTGTTGGAGGTAAAGGTACATACAATGCCATCTACATCATAAGATCTTTAGTAGAAAGAGCCATAGAGGTTAAAATAGATGTATACTTATGTTTCATAGATTATACCAAAGCATTTGACAAAGTAAAGCACCAAGAAATAATAACAATTTTAGAAGGCTTAAACATTGACAGCAAAGATCTAAGAATAATAAAGAACATGTACTGGCAACATACAGCGGCCATAAGAACTAGAAATCATTTGAGAATGTTTCAACAAATAAAACAGGGTGTTAGGCAAGGTTGTGTGCTGTCACCAAATTTATTTAATATGTGTAGTGAGATTATAATGTCTATCATTTCTTGTTATTCATTTTCACTCTTAGCGATTAAGACTGTATCATCAGTATACCTGGGGTTATTTATATTACAACCTCCAGTTGTTATTCCAGGCATGCCCCTTATGAATCTTAAAATAATCTCACTACACATATTAAATAAATTTGGTGACAGCACACAACCTTGCCTAACACCCTGTTTTATTTGTTGAAACATTCTCAAATGATTTCTAGTTCTTTTGGCTGCTGTTTGTTGCCAGTACATGTTCATTATTATTCTTAGATCTTTGCTGTCTACGTTTATGCTTTCTAAAATTTTGATTATTTCTTGGTACTTTACTTTGTCAAATGCTTCGGTATAATCTATGAAACATAGGTATAGATATGTTTTCACCTCTATGGCTCTTTCTACTAAAGATCTTATGATGTATATGGCATTGCTTGTTCCTTTATCTCTAACAAAACCACACTGTTCATCACTTATTTCTGGACTGATTTTGTTTCGCACTCTTCGCATGATGATTCTTAGTACTATTTTAGTCATGTGACTCGTAAGGCTTTTTGTGTGATAATCATCACTTTCAATTGCACCAGATGTATAATGTGTGTGTGTGTGCGTGCAATTTTTTAATGTATTCTGTCCATTGTTCCCTTATGCTTTCTTGTTCAATCAACAGTTCTCCTTCCTTCGATTTTAAACATCCAGTTTTTAATTGCGTTTTTCTTCCTGTTAATTCTTCAATTTCTTTGTATATAGCTTTGGCATCTCCTTTTTGTTGCATTTCAATCTCTTTGCATCTCTGTTTTAGACTGCTTCTTTTGCTTCATTGCATTTTAATACAATTTCTTTATTGAATCTCTTATACTCATCTTTATTTTCTTTATTTCTTCTTCTTGTATCCATTAGCTGCAAAATGTCATCTGCCATCCCTTTCTTTCTTGAATTTGTCCTCACTGGTGGTATGAACTCTTTTGATGTTTGTTGCATTGATTCTTTTAGCATTTCCCACTGTTCATCAATGCTTTGTATCTTCTCTATTGCATTGTACTGGTTGTGAATTGTGATTTGATATTTGTCATGCAACTTCTTGTCTGATTTGAGTAAATCTAAATTTAATTTGATGTTAACTGAGGCTCGATTTGTTGCTTTTAATTTTACTCTAAGCTTTCCCACAGCTGGTGCATGGTCACTATTGCAATCTGCCCCTGGTCTAGTTTTCACACACACCAGGCTGTTTCTAAATCTATTGCTTATCATTATGTAATCAATTTGATTATGTGCGTTGTCCCCTGGGCTTTTCCATGTCCACAGACGTCTTGGATGTTGCTTGTTGATTTGTTGTTTTTTATTTTTGTTCTCTGTGTGCTAAGATTTTATGCCTGACTTTCCCAATTTCTTTTACTAATGGAGAATTCACTGAAGGATGATGCGGTTTATGTCAACACATTGAGTGTAGTTCCAAGGCCATCGTTGGAATTGTTTGACGCCAAGTATTTACATGTTACAACTCATTAATATGGACTGCTCTGCCAAGTCAATTGCAGTTTTCACTTTAGAGATTGTGCATCATCTTTTCGTACGTTGTTGGCTGCACTTATTAGAGTAATTGGGATTTTATAGGCGCAGTCATTGTTGTGTGGGCTACGTCATCACAATGGCTGATTGTATATCCCTAAAATGGCCATACACTAATAGTGAAAGGTGGAATGTAGTTTCGTAAATGACTTTGCAGCACGGGGTTGCTCCCGGAGGTTCTTGTTAGTCAGGAGGGATTCATAATTTCACATATTCACATTGCATGGAGATCTTACAGTCTGTTGTTTGATGTGCGACGGGGATAGTCTGATGACTAACTGTGTTTCATATGTTCTGATTTGGAGTAAGGGTGATGTCCTAGCATAATCAAGCACTATACATTTTTTAAAAAAGATGATGATCATTATTTTCAGGAGGACGTGAACTTCTGGTCAATATGGTGGATAGGCGGCAGGAACCATTAAAAGTTATGTCTGAAAAGTGTTCCTTGTTGCAGTTTCCTCATATTCCAAGTCCGGTTTGTTGCAGGAACTACTGAGTTAAGTGCTCTGTGCACACTGTGAGCTGTGCGTTTCATCTGTTTTGATCATGTTTCGATATTCTGATTGTTTACAATAGATGATGATATCGTTTAATGGAGAACAGATGGCTGTATTCACTTGCTGAGTGATTTAGCCTTATGTCTTTTGGTGTGTGCTGGGACTGCTATGATGGGGACTACAGCTACCTTTCTTTGTTTGGGAGATGAAATAGTAATTAGGATAATTCCCACTGGCACGGGCGGTTGAGCAATTATGCATTTTAATTTGTTTGCAGTGATACCGGGCCTTCCATAACCATAACCAATCACTGAAGGATGTCCTGCAAACATTTATATCTCAGCACAAGTCTGCCCTTTAGTCTTTTTCCACCCTTAAGTTCACCATGCGCTAAATGTATCCTCAGTCACATTCTTGATCCTTCCCGTGTTGTTAGATGTTGCACAGGGCTTGTAGTGTTTTTTGCCACCCATCTCTATTCTAGGTGAGATATTTGATCATATCCAATGAGGCTATTCCTGCCAACTTTGTTTCTCTTATAAGTGTTCTTTTTAGTGTCGTTTTAGGTCTTCCTCTTTTTCTGTATCCTGATGTTTCCCATTCTAAGAGTCTGTTCTGCAATTCTCTTGTTGTCTTAGTTACATGGCAATCAAAAAAATGGTTTTTTTTTTTAAATTAAAACATTGCTCAAAAGATTCAGCCAGATTCTCCATAAATCAGGGAAAAGCAGGAAGACTTTCAACACTGAACCTGGACTGATCTGGAGTCACAAAAATGATACAGTTTTGCAATCTGATCATCCTTTATCAAACGCAGCATGATGATCTAAAATAAAAAACAAAATATTAAAAAAATTAGTGGGTTTGCTTTGTAATACAATAATAAATTAAAAACAATTAATATTTGATCTAGAAAATGGAACATATTAGAGTAGAAACATTTGATATATTTCATACATGGTCCAACCAAGTTAATGTAACAGAGTTTAAATATATGACAAATGTCAACACTCATCCTACCAATAAATTATAAATGACATGCTATAGCCTAAGCCACTAGAGAGAATTGAGTATAAATAGCAAATGTCATGGACTTAGATGAAAGGATATAATTGATAAATATAATAACCCAGTCTCCTAAAGAAAAAAATGTATAAATGGCATGTAACTGTAATGAAATGTATAATGACTTGTCTATTAAAGAAAAAAGTATAAAGAAAGAAGTATAAATAGCAAATGTCATGACCTAACCTACTAAAGATAGTTGTGTAAAAATTAATTTTAAATGGGTGCAATAAACTGGCCGTTAAGAATAACAAAGCTTAAATGTTTGTATACAAGCAAAAGACTTTTTAAAAATCATAATTACTCAAATGAAATATCTAAGACGAAAACTTCCAACAAAAAGAGGCAGAATCAGAAATGAAGATATTAGAGAAATTTAGTTTAGGTTAGTTGACAAGTCATTCTTATTGCACATCGGAAGAGTAAATAAGTGCTCAGGTCTCTTTCAAAGTATATCCTACAATGTGCAGCGATTAACAACACCTGTTTTGTTTTGTATATATATATATATATATATATATATATATATATATATATATATATATATATATATATATATATATATATATATATATATAAAGAGAGATAAATCAAGGATTGAAAGAAAAAGGAAAGTAAGATAAAGAAAGTGATTTGAATGGCAACTTACATCTCTCATTACTGATACAAATTTTTGTAATTCTTCCTTAGTATCTTGATCACTGCAACTATAAATATAGAAAATGTCACAAGTATAATGTTAACAACATAAACGAACTTGTTGAGCAAAACTACGTAACAAAAAACACTTTCTTTATGACTCAAATAAATAAAATGGGTAGTATATCTTTTTTATATTTTGATTAATTTGTTTTATTTATTTATTCATACAAGAAAACTGTAAAAAGTGACAATATCCCAAACTATTGCACTCCCTTTTACCACTTAACATTCAATTTAATGGTAACAAGTAAGGAAGGAACGAGGAAAGGAGAGAAGGAAAGTAGGAAAGTAGGAGGGAAGGAAGGAGTGAAGGTAGGTGGGAAGGAAGGAAGGAAGGAGAGAGTGAAGGGCGTAAAGAAAGAAGGAAATTAGGAGTGAAGGAAGGATGGAGAGAGTGAAGATGGGAAGAAAAGAAGGAAGATTGGAGGGGAGGAAAGAAGGAGAGAGTGAAGGAGGGAATAAAAGAAGAAAGGTAGGAGGGAAGGAAGGATGGAGAGAGTGAAGGAAGGAATGTAGGAGGGAAGGAAGGAGAGAGTGAAGGAAGGAAGGAAGGGAAGGAGGGAAGGAAGGAAGGAAGGGAAGGAGGGAAGGAAGGAAGGAAGGAAGGAAGGAAGGAAGGAAGGAAGGAAGGAAGGAAGGAAGGAAGGAAGGAAGGAAGGAAGGAAGGAAGGAAGGATAAAGAGAATGAAGGAGGGAAGGAAAGAAAGAAGGTAGGAGGGAAGGAAGAATGAAGAGAGTCAAGAAGGGAAGAAAAGAAAGATGTAGGAGGGAAGGAAGGATAGTAAAGTAAAGTACCCCCGTCACGCCAAGTGGCGTATAGGGAATATACAGTGACCATAAATTTTACAGACTTTCAGCACATGATTTTTGGGGTAATGTGGTCGGTATAACACCCGTGCCAAGGAAGGATAGAGAGAGTAAATAAAAGAAGGAATGTAGGAGGGAAAGAAGGAAGGAAGTAAAGAAAGAAGGAGATGAGGAAGGACATAAGGTAGGAAGGAAGGAGGGAGGGAAAGAAGGAGGGAAGGACCTCATTTTGTTAATAGCATTTATAGAATATTGTATTATGATCCAGTGTATGACGCAGCAGAAGTATGCTAGATAGCATTGACAGGGAGGACATTTGATAGAGAAATTGAAACCAGACGTCTAAAACCAATGCAGTAGAAAACAAGATGCCATGATAACTCAAATGTTAACATGACAGCAACATAAAAAAAAACTGGTAACTATTTGAATTTTTCTGTTATCAATGTTTCATAGTGTTATTATCTAAGGTGCAATGGAGAAAAAGTGTGAACCTGTCAGGGAGGGAGGGAGGAAGGAAGATATTTAAAAAGGAAGGAAAGAGGGAGAAAGGAAAGAAAGAAGGGTATGGAAGGAAGGGTGGAAGGAAGGGTGAAGGATTGAGGGAAGGAAGAGTGGAAGGAGAGAGGGAAGGGAGAGGGGAAGGAAAGAGGGAGGGAAGGTAGTAGGGAAGGATGGAAGGAGAGAGAGTGAAGGAAGGAAGAAAGGTAGGAAGGAGGGATGGAAGTAAGTAAAGAAGGAAGGAGGGGAGGAAGAACATAAGAAAGGAGGGAGGGAGGAAAGGAAGGGGGAAGAAGGGAAGGTATGAGAGGAGGAAGGAAGGAAGGTATGATGACAGGAAGGAAGGAGGGAAATAGGAAAGAAAGAAATGGAGGGAAGAATGAAGGAAGGAAGGACCTCATTATGCCTAGTAGCATTTATAGAATATTTATTATTATCCAGTGTACGCAACAACAGAAGAAATATTTGTATCAACTTTTGGTTGACAATTTTTGTCTAGTATGGTCATCACTGTTTCACTATTTCTTTCCATTCTATCCATTTTAGACTGGACCTCTTTTTTGTCTTCAGTAGGCCAGTTCACTAACCACCGCTCTATCATGGCTTCAATGAGGCAGATACAACACACTGCAACTCATTCTGCAGTTGATGACTGGGCAAAGTAGTTAAATGACTCATATAACACCTCTAAAAAAATGTTACATAATCTAAAAAATAAAATATCAGAGAGGGAAGAAATACCTAAAGCCTGGAAAGAAAGTTATATGATAAAACTACCAAAGAAAGGAAGTTTACAGGAGTGCACAAATTATAGGGGAATTATGCTACTATCAGTGCCAGGAAAAATATTAAGCAGAATCTTTCTGGAGAGACTAAAAGAAGCCATAGAGAAACATTTGAGAGATGAACAGGATAATAATACTAAATAATTATCTTACATATAATAGTTGAACAAAGCTTAGAACTACAGTGCCCACTTTATATCAGATTCATAGATTTCAAATGTATTTGATAGTTAAGATAGAGGAATGCTTTGGAAGTTGTTGAGTCATTACAGAATCCCCATAAAGTTCATTAACCTGATAAAAATAATGTATGAAGGAATGAAATGTAGTGTGGTGCACAAAGGACAGCTTACAGAAGCATTTGAAATAAGAACAGGAGTAAAGCAGGAATGCCTTCTATCTCCATTTCTTTTTCTGTTGGCCATAGATTGGATTCACCACATGGAAATACATCAAAGAAAGAAGAGAAGCGAAGAGAGCCATGACTAATGTAAAGACAGATCTTGGAAAGGTCCTGGCAAAAGCAACATACAAAGAATTAGACAACAAAGTGAAAAGTTCAGCAAGAAGAGATACAAGAGCTTATATAGACAATTTGGCAGAGAAAGCAGAGACAGCTGCAATTACAGGAGACAGCAGAACACTTTATACTGTACAAAAGATGCTGACAAACACCTACACATCCAGTGGAACACCAATTCTTGACAAATCTGGATTAATGCTAACAACAAGCGCAGACATAAAAGCCCGTTGGGCGGAACACTTCAAAGAAATTCTTAACCGTCCACTACCCCACTGTTTAATAGATTTTGAAGCTGAAACACCAGCAGCAGAATTAGATGTAAATTTAGATGACTTCACCTTGAGCGAAATAGAAAACACCTTAAAGCATATGACCAATAACAAGGCTGCTCGAGAGGATAAGTTAACAGCTGAGATCCTCAAGGCAATTGATAGCCATAATTTAATACATCTCCAGAAAATGTTCAACATCATTTGGAAAGCAGAGAAGATGCCTCATAAATGGAAAAAAGGAATCATTGTTAAGATTCCAAAAAAGGGCAATCTTAGAGATTGTAACAACTGAAGAGGCGTGACACTTTTGTCAGTTGCCTCAAAGTTATTCTGCAAAATCATCCTAAATAGAATAAAGGATTAAATAGATACAGTAATGCGTGAAGAACAGGCTGGGTTTAGAAAAGGGAGAAGCTGCCTTGACCACATTTTCACTCTACAACTTATATTGGAGGAACACATTGAAAAGCAAAAACCTTTTGTACTTAACTTCATCGACTTCAAAAAAGCATTTGATAGTATTCATAGAGATTCTTTGTGGAAAATTCTGAAGCAATATGGTTTACCATCAAAAATCATAAATATTATCAAAGACATGTATGATGGTTACACATGTGCAGTTCGAACAGAGGAAGGACTGAGCAAATGTTTCCCATTAGAAACTGGGGTTAAACAAGGATGTATTTTATCGCCCTTGTTATTTGGAATTGTTATGGACTTCATAATGAAGAAATGCTGCACTGGTAATAAAGGCATCAAATCGATACAAGGAGACCATTTGGAGGACCTTGATTTTGCTGATGACATAGTTCTCATCAGCAGTCAGATAAAAACGATGCAGGAAAACACAAATGAACTATCATCATTAGCCAGCAAAATTGGGCTTGAGATCAATCATGAAAAGACTAAAGTCATGAAAAGTTTAATTCCAACAGATGACAAAATATGCATGGAAAACAAACCAGTAGAAGAGATCGATCACTTTATCTATCTTGGAAGTCACATTGAGTGAGAAGGGGATACAAGCAAAGAAATTAGAATCAGAATAGCTAAAGCAGCAATGTCTTTCAGAAGCCTTGAAAAGTTGTGGAAATCAAAACTCATCAGCACAAGCACAAAACTTAGACTATTCAAATCAAATGTACTATCAACCCTTACGTATGCGTGTGAAAGCTGGAAGACAACAAGAGATATAGAAACAAAGTTGAACGCATTTGCAAATAAATGTTTAAGGAAAATACTTGGTATAGCATGGAACGAATTCAAAACAAACATGGAAATTAGAGAAATCGCCAATCAACTACTAATATCTTCAGTAATAAAGTAAAGACGATGGTCATATGTTGGACATGTGATGAGAAGAGATAATAACCGAATAGCAAAGCAAGCCCTTATGGGAAACAACAGGTAAGAGAAAAAGAGGAAGACCCAGGGAGACACTGAGAAGAACATTGATGAGAGAGGCAAGAGCAGCAGGATTCGGCTCCCTCAATGAGATAGAGCTGCTTGCACAGAACAGAGACAAGTGGCGAGATTTGATAAAATATCTTCAAAAGAATTGAAAACTGCTAGAACAAAAATTCAGATAAGAGGAGTATCTTGGTGTACGCCCTATGGGCTGGCTACGGTTCAAAAGGTCAATAGATAGATAGATTGGATTATGAAAATAACACAGAACAGAAATGGAATCAAGTGGACATTGACCAAGCAACTTGATGATTTAGACTTTGCTGTTGACATAGCTCTTCTAACAGATAATTCAACAGATGCAAGATAAAATGAGCATACTTGAGAGATAACAGCTGGGAATGAAAATAAATAGAGATAACACCAACATTATGAGAATTAATGCAGTTGGCAATAACCAAATAAAAATAGTAGAAATATCTCTACTCTACATACAACCTTACATATTTCTGGGCAGTAATGTAGAAAAAGAAGGAGGAACAGAGAATGATATCACAATAAGGATACCAAAAGCAAAAGGAGCTTTCATTGCACTGGGAAACAAGTAAATCCAAAGAAATTAGGTTAAATACAAAAATAAAAATGTTCAACTTCAGTGTTAAGTCAGTCCTATTATATGATCGTGAGACATGGAGAACAACAAAAATGACAATCGTAAAGATACAGACCTACATTAATGGATGCTTGCACAGAATAAAAGGATGGAATTGACAGGACAAAATCATTAACGTAGAATTATGGGTAAGTAGCAGTAAAATACCAATGGATAAAGAGATAAAACGAAGACGATGGCGCTGGATAGGGCACACGCTGCAGAAGCCAACTGAGAGTATTATACGACAGGCTTTTTTTGGAATACCAAGGGGAAGAGACAAAGAGGAAGACCAAAATATTCTTGAAGAAGACAGTTGGAAGTAGAGATAAAGATGATGGGGAAGACATGGAATGATCTTAAAAGAATGGCAAGAAACAGAACAGCATGGAAAGTAGTTGTTGAAGACCTATGCTTCAGAGGGAGTTGAACGGAAGAAGAATATACATACTGTTGATTTTGCAGGTAGATATTTCCAAGTTGGAAAAATTGATGTGCCAATTCTATAGCATTTCCTCTGTTATCCCTGTTGGTCAAAATTTCCTGCGATGATTGCTGAATGAAGTTCGAAACAACTGTTTTCATGTTCATGGCTGAAATAAAAAATGAAAAATAAATCAAAAGTGGAAATTTTTTTAAAGATTGATAAAATTAGATATAAACTTAAAAAGGAAGTAAAGTTAAGATGAGTAGTCCTATAGTATAAATTCATATAATGTTCATATAAGTTAATATAATATGAAAATTGAGTAACTCAAACATCTGAAACTTGTTATATATATAATTAAGCTCTATCAATGGGGAGCCATGAGATAAAAAATGAGAGAAAAAAGGACAGACAAAGGAAAATACTGAAGTGGAGATGTTCTTGTGGTTTCTCTCATGGTCTATCAGTTTTGACAGCGAATAGAGACACATGCCTAAGAAAAATACTCTGTGTACAATAGAATGAATTCAAGACTAATATTGAAATAAGAGAAATGGCCATGCAACAAAAGATCTCATCTGCAATTAAGGAAAGAAGATGGACATATGTTGGACATGTGCGGAGAAGAGACAACAAGAGAATTCCAAAATAGGATCTTCTAAGGGGGAAACATCAGGATACAGAAAAAGAGAAAGACCTAAAATGACACTAGAAAGAACACTTATAAGAGAAGCAAAGTTGGCAGGCACAGGCTCATTAGATAAGATTGAACATCTTGCCCAAAACTGAGAGGGGTGGTAAAAAGCACTACAATCATGCAATATCTAATGGCACAGGAAGGATAAAGAAACATGAGACATGTTAGAGCAGCAGATTTGTACAGGTGGTCTACAGGCAACATTTTAATACATAAAATCTCACTTCATAGTAAGGGATCTACTGAGTTAAATGTAACATAGTGTCATATCTGATATGTCTTGGGATAGGCCACCAGTGCTGCTTAATGCCTTGAAAATCAAGTCATGAGAAATTGATGTTTCTTTGATCATCATTTATTAGATATGGGTGATGAATTCTCCATGTTATGTGGTTTGTGTGATACAGTTGTTTCAGTGCACCATCTGGCCCAGTATTGCTAACTTCCAGAGCTTCTTGATGGGAAAGTAGACTCATCTCTTTCTCTCTCTCTCTCTGCGATCAAGACTCAATCTGAGTAGGATTCCAGACTCTCTCATGAAGGCAGCTGTCTGTTTAAGCGAATCGATTGCCCCATATAGTTTTTCTTCCAGGGAGGTGGGCGTGGACCACATTGCTCTTCTCAGGTTTGTGTACTGGGGGCAATCCTGTAGAACATGTTTTGTAGTCATATTGTCAAGTGTACAGTGGCATAGGCAGGTTGTACCTATTTTGAATTTGGTGAACATGTGATTTCTCATTCTATTGTGGCCAGTGCGTAGGCGAAGTATGATGACTTGATCCCTCCTTGATAGTTGGTGGTATCCGTCACTCTCGTTATGCTTTGGGTGTTTCCATTTTTCATGAAACTGACCCTTGAGGATGGATTTGGCTTCATCATAATTGAGCGGATGGTTCTCTTGTGGTAATCTCCCTCCCTCTTTAGCTAATTTGTCTGCGTGTTCATTCCCACAGTGTGAAGGTATCAACTGAATGACTACTCTCTAGAAGTTATTGCATAGTTGGTCCAGGGTTGTTCTCAAGTCATCTAGTTCATTGTTCTTGGGGCTTTTTAGAGCTGATAATACTGACAGTGCATCAGTCAGAATCACCAATTTATTGTTCATGTTATTTTTGGGTTGAGTAGCCAGTGTTGCAGCATCTCTGATGGCCTCAGTTTCTGCTTTAAAGTTGTTTGAGAATTTTCCAGTAGCTATTGACTTGGTGATCTCGTCCTGATTATTCAGCGTCAAGAACACACCTTCCCCTCCATTTCTGGTGGCATTTGTAGCAGAGCCATCTGTGTATATGTAGGACCAAGAGTCCTGTGGGTAGGTATCGTGTATGTGTTTTTCTGCTACGTGTTTTCTTTCTGTGTCTGATTAGGTGCCTTTTTTTATGATTCCTGTTATACTTTCCTCAAGTTCTTAATTTTACAGAAATTTGATTGTGCCTAAGTCTCTACTGCTATCCCTCAGGCATTTTATGCCTAAAAAAAAAAAAAAGAAAGTTCTTCACCTAAACAGATAGGCTTCAGCTTGAGTGTGGGGTTTGAGGTGTCATAATTGATATTTCATATTAAATTGGGATCTTGGCAAGAAGTTCAAAAGAGCTTGGTGGCATTGTGATTAATACACTCACCTACTGACCTGAAGGTTTGAGGTTCGAATGTTAGTTGAGGAAAAAAAGAAAATGTTTCTGACCTAAAAGGCTCTCAGGGCCGAGCCTCATTAAATTGGTACCAGAAGTATTATCTAGGAAGGAAAGGCAGCAAGGAACGAAACTGGCCACCCCACCTGAGGTTTAAATGCAATAAAGTCACTAACACTTCATTACCCAATGGCAATTACTTTGAGACTACCTTTATCTTTTACCTTAATAAAATGAGATATAAATTGAGATAACTGCATCAATGAAATGTCTCCATGGCATTAGACTATTATGAAAACATGTAAAGACTGAAAGAATAATCATTCAGCGAACCAATCAAGTTAACGATATAAGGTAAAGGAAAAGTAGTTGTGTAACATCATTTTTATGAGGGTATGAAAAGCTTCTGTAGGTGAATCTGCTAGTGTTTTTCTCTTCACTTTTTCTTGTCCTTTATTATGTTTAAAGCAGCCAGTGGCTATAAATCCTATAGCTTCCACTGCCAAATTTCTTCATTTTGCTTGATCAAATGCTGCCCTTTGCAGAATTTTCCAAATTTGACCCACACTGCATCTCCCTCCATTGGCTGTCATTGATCTTTAGCCTTTAATTTCACTGAATGGCAGTTCTTGTGACAGTTACTGGATCTCTTCTGGGTATGTGGCCTTTTAAGTTCCAGCATCAGACTCTTGTTTTTATTATCTTTCCCTAAATCTTCAAAACAAAGTATATCAATTTTTCTTTACAGAATGCTAAACTAGAAACAAATTAATGAATATTGGAGCATGACGTTGTCACAGACATTTAAGTTTTATGGACAGCTGTAATTTCAGTCAGTGCGTGCCAAATGTGTTATACTTACAGCTCAAACCCATGCTGCCACAGGATTTGTGAAATATTATGTGTTGTAGCACAATGCTTGGTATCCATCAATATCATCTATAATCATGACAAGAAGTTGGGCCATGTGATGAGAAGAGATATGATAATTTCAAAGCAAGCCTTCAGATGAGAAACAGGAGGCAATAAAAAAAGAGACTGATCTAGAGAAACAATAAGAACACTGAGATGAGAAACACCAATAGCGGACATTAGTTTCCCTTCCAAGATTGAGAAGCTCACTCAGATTAGGGATGTTTGGTAAGATATACAAAGCCTGTGCAAAGGCTGATGCCTACTAGCAAAGATCATTGGATATGGACAGTCTATAATTTCTGCCCTATGTGCCGATTTCAGTTAGAAAGGACAATAGATGCTTGGCTACCCCAGGTATATGTGGCTCATTAGACAACTCATATCTTAAATCTTTACCACCTTGCAACTATACCCAATTGCAAAGAACTCTTCAGGAGTAAACCCAGGGATAAAATCTGGAACTGGTGACCTATAGGTAGTTTATCATTGTACTCTAAGATATCCTGTCATCTCCTGTGATGTATCTAGTACCAAACTGTATAGACAAAGTTGTTTCTTTGGACAGGCTAGATATGTGGAGTGGTGGGACGAGCAAAAAAGGTCCTGTATTTAAACCAGTTCAGGCAAAGTGCATTTTGATACATGAACAATAAGATAAATAACCTCTACTGAGATTAAATGTGTCAGACGAATAACAGAAAACAGCCTGAGAGATAAGATCAGAAATGAAGAACTGAGAAACAAGCTAGGAATAACCTCCACCATAGAATATATAAAGAAACAACAGATAAAATGGTTTGGCCATGTGACAAGGCAGAAAGATCAAAACACAACACAACAAGCCTTCATTAAGCATTGTAAGAACACCATACACAAAGACCGACGACAAAAAAGATGGATTGATGGAATTTTAGAAACACTAGGAAATATAACAACAGCAGAGGTGAACATAAGAGCAACAGATTGCAAATTATATCTTCCCTCGATGCTGAAAGACAAATGAAGGAAAGAGGAAGAAGTAGTAAAGTGCCCAAACCAAGGAGCAGACACAACTCTATAAAGAGACAATCTGAAGTGGCACTTTAGTTCTATATTATCTGTGACTAGGAGTTCTATTCTAATCTTTCTTAAGTCATGAAGCCAGATCATCCTATGATGTAAAAGCATAAGGGTAATTAATTATCCTTCATTTTCGTGAGGTGGCCTTTTTTTTTTAACTTTTCAATGTTTTATGCAGGGTTCCAATGTTTGTTATACCAACATCTGTCCTTTAAGTTAAACAAACTAAATAATGTTTAAATTACATAACAAACATCATGGTGTCCTTTTATACACAACTTACCATCTTCTGCTTGAGCACGGTTTTTTGTCAGTTTTCTTTCTGCAGTCCAGACCCGAACAGCATTGATTCCTGGTCATTAAAACTATAATTAGTTCAGCCATCTTTAACTCTTTACTTTCATCATTTTACCAACAATATTTACACTATTTGAGCCGTGATAGCTCAGTGGTTAGTGAACTGGACTACAAAGGACAAGAGGTAGGGTTCAATCCCAACCGACGGTTTCTGGATTCCAGCCTTTAATGGGTACCAGATTTTTTTCTGGGAAAGTAAAGTGGCACGGGTGTAATACCGACCACATTACCCCAAAAATCATGTGCCGAAGGTCTGTAAAATATATGGTCACTAACACCATATTCCCTATACGCCACTTGGCGTGACGGGTCACTTTACTTTTTTTTACTATTTACACTATTTCAGATAATATTATTATCTTTTATTATCTTTTAAAATGAGAGCTACATACTGTCACTAAGTTCAAGCATACGTAATTGTTTTATTTGCAATTGAAACCCAACATATTAAGCAGTTTCTACAAATAAAAAAAAGACAGTTTCAATATTTTACAAAGTTAAAACTACTAAAAGTATTACACTCACTTCATATATTTCTATATGGAAATTCCTCAATATTTGTTCACATTCAAAAATGTTAAATGTGCACATTCTTGATAATAAAGAACATGACAAGGTGATAATCACAATCTTCAAAAACTGATGTCATCAGTTTCTTCTTCTTCTTTGCTTTCACCCATTAAGTGGGCATGAATGTATTGCGTTACTAGCTCACAGTAAGCCATAATACTTGTTACTTTCCACATCCACCTTTTGGCATTGATAGATATTTTTTTTTAATTTTTTCCTACTTTAAAAAAATTTTTAACTGCCAATGGTTCTTTAATGTCTAGAAGACAGTAGAGCCACAAAGAATGCTCCGATTAAATGACAAAAAATATCCCCCGACCATTGCAGGATTTGAACAAGGAATCTTCTTGTCCAAAGGCCTTCTTTTATTAAGGCTACCCAGACGCCCATATAAAATATGAGTACTAACAACATATTTTTCATATGCCAAGACAGGGGTCTTTCTTCTGTTTTCCCTCTTTGCAAGTGACAAAAAATACTAGATGCAAAGTCACCAATTTATTTTAAAAGATGATTTTAAAATTACAGATAAAAGAATCAGCAAAAGTCAATAGTGAACAAACAAAAAAGATGTTTGGTGGTCTTCAAAAATAATGTTGGCAAACAAAATTCTTCATCATAAGCTTATTAGAGTGTTGCATTGCACTGGGCCTTTACGTATACATGTGAGAGCTGGAAAACAACAAGAGACATAGAAACAAAGTTGAACGCATTCAAAAATAAATGTCTAAGGAAAATGCTTGGTATAGCGTGGAACAAATTTAAAACAAACGAGGAAATTAGAGAGATCACCAATCAACCACTAATATCTTAAGTAAACAAGAAAAGACGATGGTCATATTTTTGACATGTGAAGAGGAGAGGAGCTGAATAACAAAGCAAGCCCTCATGTGCGAAACAACAGGTAAGAGGAAAAGAGGCCAACCCAGAGAGACACTGAGAAGAACATTGATCAGAGAGGCAAGAGCAGCAGGAATCAGCTCTCTCAATGAGACAGAGTTGCTTGTACAGAACAGAGACATATGGCGAGATTTGATAAAAGATCTTTACAAGGATTGAAAACTGCTAGGATAAAAATTTAGATAAGAGAAAGAGTATCTGGGTCTATGTCCTATGGGTCAGCTATGGCTCAAAAGGTCAATAGTTAGATAGATTGCACTGGGCTGTGCACCTTATGGTCCAGGGCATCCATCTTCATCACACATTTGTTCATGACTGCTTCTCTAGCCTTTCATTTTCCTTGATTTTCCTGCAACGTGACAGTTGCTTGTAGTTGGAGAATTTCTTCTAAGAAAGCAGCTTTATCAGATGAGCAATTTGTGTTTATGAGGATGTGTGTCCTGTTTTCCTTGTTTTGGGTGAATTATCAGTCAGAATTAGCATGCTACTTCTGCATTAAATTTGTTAACTAGCATTTCTGGCTTTTTCATTACCAGGGTGTTTCCTGGATTTGTGTACAAAATTAACATTTTTTGGGTACCAAAAAATTATTATCAAATGCAAAACAAATTAAAACAGAACAAAAGAGGAATTGAAGATCATAATATTGATTGACATAATCAATATTACTATTTTTAAAGCAGACTCATGGGGTATCTTTATCAGGTATGATTTCATAGCTCACTTGTTACATACACTTCTGTACTGTCTTCTCTCGGTTGACTCATCCTTGCTCACACTAAACCTATCTCTAGCATCCCAAAGTTGTAAAATTTCTCCATTATCAGCCGCAGTGCTATCATTCAATAAAAGGTAACTAAATGACTCTAATTAAAATAATGATCATTAAAATGTCAAAGAAAGAAATTGTTAGTCCATTCTTCTTTCTTTATGTATAACTATCATTATTGACTACTAAACACAATTAGAACACGACATGAAATTTTTGGAGCATGTTAAAAGACACAACAGCCTACTAAAAGTAATATTGGAAGGGAAAATACAAGGTAAAAGAGGAAGAGGCAGACCAAGACTAACATGGACGAGTAACATCAAAAAAAGGACAGGTCAGCTTATGACAATCTGCACCATCAAATCAAGAGTCAGAGTGGAATGGCGCTCCATGGTAGCCAACCTTCGATGTGGAGACAGCACTCGATGATGATGACCATCATTATTGCATTTTAACTGTGTATATGTGTCCATCTGTACTGAAATCCTGAACACTCAACAGATCACAGCACAGTGTTATAGACTACTTCTCACTTGCGTGAGTACGTGGAATCCTGATTGTTGTGATGTCCCTTTTGGCTGATTGCCTCCGTCTTCAGCACTTAAACTTGCTAGAGCAGACTGTGGTCTTGTTCAGGTGTTGGAAGGATGGCCAGTCTTGGTTTCCAGTCCCTGGTGACTATTAAGTCACAATTACATATACATGCGAACAGGCGCCTCAGACTGCTGAACACATACTTCAAGACTGTACTGAATATAGTAGACTGAGGAAAATCCATTGGCCCATAGATACAACACTACAGACAAAACTATATGGGCCACTGCAAGAATTACAAAAGACAGTAAAATTTATACAGGAATCGACATTGCAGATATAGACAATACTTCAGGTGAACGAAAGATAAATAGGTAGACAGCACAATTTACCAACTCTGTGGCACAGGTAGTGATCCTAGAAGTTAATTTCTGATTGTTGGTTAATACCATTTCAAAGATGTTCAATGTTTAAATTTTCAAAATTGTAACCATATATTGAGATGAGCTATAAAGTGGTAAGGACAGTAGCTAAAGTAAGTTTCATAAAATGCATCATTGCAGAACTGTGAGAATTCTTAACTCTGCATCATGAAGCTGCAATACTATAGGTCAGAAAGCCAGTTCTTTTCATAACTGTTAAATTAAATAATTTGGTACACTGATAAGTTTCTTTTATCTTATGATTCCAGTTTTTGGGCACTCTCTTAATGTGAGTCTATTTTGTTTAATTAATTTTTTTTCCAGTCACTCTCTCCTACTATAAGGCTGCTCCAGGGTTCTTGCATAAATTGGACAATCCTCTTGCTTACATAATTCCCTCAGGCAACTTGTGACCGTAGTACTTGTCTCTTGCACCAAATCACAAGGTCGCCTGTCCAGATGAGGACATCATTATTTTTATTGCCAGTCTGAATAGTTCTCATTGTCTAGCTGTGTTGCCTGCTATAGTGAGTATAGTCTGCAGGGAGTCCTTGATGTCTTGAAAACACTAACCATAATTTGTATACAGTTTCATGATGCTCAACAACATTTGGGTTGGAAGTGGTTAATGACTTATAGCTCATTATTTGCATCATCACCAGTGAAGCTGAACTGATCACACAGTTGCTAGTCATTATATTTTAGTTGATTTACTCATTTGTGGCTTTCCAGAAAGAAAAAATACACATAATAATAAAATACACATGCTTCTTTTATTATACACTCAAAGTAGTTAGTAGAAGCTATATCTCAAAATTGTAAAACTTTTGTGGTTAAAAATTAAATATTGTATCTAGAAAACTTTCAGATTTGTCAATCTGTCACTTTTTTTTAACGAGCATTACGTCTAAAATTATCACTGATACACATTTACTTTGGCTTAAAATTGTATTATTATTTTACGTAGTGTCGCAAATAGAAACTACTTTTATAAAATATTGAATGAGGGGAATGTACTCAGGATATCATACATAAGTGCTGAAAAATTTCCAAGATTATAACTAAAATGCCACTTTAAACTTATAACTAAAATGCCACTTTAAACTTATAACTAAAATTCCCCAAATAAATGCTCAAGGCATGATAGGGCTCTTTCTTCTCTTATCATGATCAAATCAAGGTAGCATTCATTTGTGTATCTTTTTTCATTTTTGTTTATTTCTGTAATCATCATCATGTGCTGAGACATATGACATTATACAATTCCAACTAGTTACTTATCATTTTTCTGTGTCTGACAATGTGTATCAAATGCCACACTAACTGTGCACAGTCTCCCCTACCTGCATAGTCAGTGTACTTTAATTGTACTTGAAAGGGGAGTGACTGGTCATCTGTTTCTGTTTCCCTGTTTTCTGTAAAAGGAATATATTGGTACTGGCATGAGAGGCAAAAGTCTCTAATAAAAATATTATTATTTCTAATAAATATTTATTTTACAATTTCTTATACATAGTCTTCTTATACATAGCCTTCTTATACATAGTCTTACCAGTTCTGTGCTCAGTTGAAAAGTCTTTCCTTTCCTCCTAGGTATCATCACTAAATAATTTAGTTTGGAATTCTAAATGAATGTTTTCTATAACATGAATGTTTTCTATTAGTTTTCACTTACTTTAATTGAAGGCCTTTTGTTAAAAAAACATTGATTTTAATACACTTTTGTGTGTATCATTTGTAATATTTCTTTATTCTGTTCACATTTTATTCTCATTTGGAAATATGTTTTGTGTTTCAAATATTTGAATGTTTTTCCTCTGTTCCTGTTCCACAATCCTCAGAGTTGTCCGAGGGGCAATAATTGCTGCCACCATCTTCCTATATTCCTGTCACTTTGCAATGACTCATTATAAGCTGCTACAGTCATTTTCAACTTGTCTGCGATATCTTTCACTCACCTTCTTCTAGGTGTCCTCCTCACACACTTACCTAGAACTATGCCCTCCATAATTATCTTTTCCAGGACACTATGTTGTTTTACATGACTACAATATTTTATTGTCCTTGTGTGTGTTTTTGTGTTCTTTATCAACTAGTTTTCTGGAATTTTATATTCTTGCAAAATTGATATATTTGTTTTTTTAACTCCATTATGAAACAGAACAAAGAAACAAGTTTGCATGATCACAAAACTTGAATACTGAAGAAAAAGTTCTTTTAACAAAATTGACATGTCTTTTCATGGCATTCTGAGTATTATTCTGTAAAACTTGCAATCAAAGGCACTGGTACATTTTTACAGCACATAATGTTGATAGTCCACATTTCAAACAAACACAGCAATAAATATTATCATCAGCCCTTGTTTGTATTTTCTAGATATGAACTACTTAGTATCAAAGTCATAGTCTGGGAAGGTCAAAGACTGTTACCATCACCGCAGAAAAAAAAAAAAGTAAAGTACCCCTGTCATGCCAAGTGGCGTATAGGGAATATGGTGTTAGTGACCATAAATTTTACAGACCTTCAGCACATGATTTTTAGGGTAATGTGGTTGGTATTACGCCCGTGCCGCTTCACTTTCCCAGAAAAAAATCCTGTGCCCATTTAAGGCTGGGTGAACCCGGAGGCCGTCGGTTGGGATCGAACCCTACCCCTTGTCCTTTGTAGTCCAGTTCACTAACCACTGAGCTATCGCGGCTCCCCCATCACCACGGAACTTCAAGCAAAAGTGACCCCAAATCAAGTTTATGTTGACTAAGCTTTTGCATTTAATGTAGGAAAGCTCTTGTGACCAACAGAGGTAAATAATGTAAAATTGTATCCTATAAAACATGGCACTAGAATCACCTAAATAGGCTTGATTATAGAGACTAGTTATCCAAGTAAATATACAACAAAAGTCAAAGAGTTGTCATAAAATATTCATGCTTTGTTGAAGACCTTTGCATTAACAGGAGTCAGAAGAATGATAATGAAATGTACAAGCTAGTTAAGTGCTCAAAATGTTGCAAACACTTAAAGAAGAAAATAATTTTCATATCCTTAATAATGTTCATGAGAATAAAAAGATGAATTATCTCTATATACATTTAAAGGTTAAACGTAAAGAGAATACAAGTTAGCATTATGACTTTTTTTATTATAACTATTACATTTAAGTAGCTCTACACAATTAGATAGCTAAGTAGTAAATGTACTTGCTTCCTGATCAGAAAGGTCTAGGTTCAATTCCCAGAAGTGGCAGATTTTTGTTCTCACCAACAAGGCTTCGGAGATCACCCTGCCTCTGAAATAGGTACCAGAGATTTTTCTGGAAAGTAAAGGCAGCCTGACATGATACCGACCACATCACCTAAAAATATGCCGTTTGTTATGAAAAAATATGGTCACTAACACCACATACCCCAGAGGGAGGAGCTAGTAAATGTATCAATAAAAAGATACATTATATTACAGTATTATTTTCCAACATTTGGAGATTTACCCACAAATATAAAGATAAAGCACAGATAAAGCACAAAGACCAAATAAAAAATATACAAGAGTTATGTATTTTCAATGCTTTTGTATGGACTTTAATTATATCAGAAAGAAAGAAAAATCATTATTTACACTATTTCATAAAACCAGCCTGAGGAAAATTCTCAGAATTCTTTGATGAAATGAAATAAGCAACCTAGAACCACTCAAAAAGTGCAACAAAGATAAGATGTACATGCACAATAATAACCAGCAGATGGTTGAGTTGGATAAGTCATGTACTGAGAAAAGATCTAGAAAAAAATCTCAGAAATGAAAAGCAATTAAATAAGAAATGAGACCATCATATACAGAACAAAATCAAGGCAGAAAGACAATATTATATAGTTCCTGAAATACGGAGGTCTGGACTGGAAGAAAAATTTGAATGAAGCTCATTTAGAACAGACCCTAAAAGCTCCTATATTGGACTGGTAAGAGAAGAAAGACAACATATTTGTAAACTGACTTATAACAATTACCTGTTGCTTGTGGTTGAGAGGAATCAGAAGGCTGTTGTGAATCATTTTGTCTGAAAGCAAAGTCGAAGGACATCTGCTTGTCCAGTTGCAAGTTTCCAATTAGTTTACTGTATAGACTGCACTTGGAATCAGGTTCTTTTGTATTAACCACATACCTTTCAAACATAAAAATAAAACAGGATAATTCTGCAGTTTTAGACCAAAAGAAATCTGTTAAATACAGATGCATGTCATTTTAGTTCACATGTTTGGTAGTTTCTTTTTGGAATCAAAATTTACATCATAGACCTTATTGTCTTTCACAGTGTAAAATGACTGCTACAGGGAAGCTCGCATTTCAATAATACATCCAAACACAAGGAATACAAGGATAAAAGCCTACGGTGGTAAAAACAAAATAGAATACAGGTCACCTCAATTCCATATTTTTTTACATATATTATGGACAGGTTTTTAAAAATATATTATCCAAATAAATAAGACAAAACTGTTTAGAAAATGAACAGTGACATAGGACAAATTATAACAAAATTAGAAAAGAAATAAAAAATAATCATTTTACATATACAAACTGAGAGAAAAATGCCTGATCAATCAGAATGATTGATCTAGCATGCATCTTTAACCTCACTGCAACATCAAAGAATCCTACAGTAATTTCAGAAAGTTTATTCATTTCATTTTAATGATAGCAGACATATTAATTAAAGGTAAAGTACGAGACTTGAACTGGCATCTTAGCACGCGAGTTTCCACCCATATGTGCTTGGCTGCCTATCCAGAAATGATTGGAGATATAGTGTCACCTCAAGCATCTAAACTCAGATGCGAGGCAACATTCCTCACCTTCCCAGGGTAATACCCTGGTGCTCATTTCTGCCAACGGCTGGGTCATCCGTGGGAGTATTTTTTTTTTCCAACCACGAGTACAATTCACACTGCTCCCAGCAGGAATCGAACACAGGTTGTCCGAACGTCGGTAGTCCAGTCGGGTGGTTTTCCCAACGAGGCTACCAAGGCCCCCTGACATATTAATTATTGACATATAATCCAGGCAGGAACATACAGCTTGCTACTTTTTATTTGCAACAGACAAGTGTTCTTGTACATACTGAAACTGAACATCTATGTTTTATAGTCAATATCCAATAGGTTCTAGTACTCAATCTCATCCACATTTAGATGAAGGACACTCTTTCTCTCTGTCAACATTTGAGAAGTCAGAGGTCTTGCTATGTCATTTCCCATGTCACCAGGATGAAGCTTGCAGTCTTCTCCAGTTCCCCATGGTATCCCCACAGTTTTTGCTCTGTCTCTTTCAGTGAGCCAGGTTTGATGTTGAAGTTTGGCATGCGTGCTACACTTCTGAAGGTGTTCTGGTGTCTGACCCCTTTTCTGTAGTAGCATTCATTGGTGTGGGTTATTCTAAGGCAGTAGAAATGACTCAGGAGTCTGCAGTGACATTCATTAGCGTGGGTTATTCTAAGGCAGTAGAAGTAACTCAGGAGTCTGCAGTGGCATTCATTAGCGTGGGTTATTCTAAAGCAGTAGAAGTGACTCAGGAGTCTGCAGTGGCATGTTCTAAGGCAGTAGAAATGACTCAGGAGTCTGCAGTGGCATTCATTAGTGTGGGTTATTCTAAGGCAGTAGAAATGACTCAGGAGTCTGCAGTGGCATGTTCTAAGGCAGTAGAAATGACTCAGGAGTCTGCAGTGGCATTCATTAGTATGGGTTATTCTAAGGCAGTAGAAGTGACTCAGGAGTATCCAGTGGCATGTTCTAAGGCAGTAGAAGTGACTCAGGAGTCTGCAGTGGCTTGTTCTGAGGCAGAATCTTATGGTCTGGGAGAGATTTGGGATCATATCTCTCTATTGTTCTTTCAAGCCGAAAATGGCACTTGTGGCAGAAATTCAAGATTCTCCATGTCCAGTGATATATAAAGTGTCAGACTTTATACAGGACTAGCATTGTCTCACAACACTTATTCTAGATTAATATTGTTTCTTGTGATGAAAATTCATTTTTTAAAATTCTTATCCTTTTTGGCTGATTTCAAGTTCTATTCTGCTAGCCACTGATGACAAAGCATTTGTTTATTCTTGTAATAGGATCCTATCTGTTGTTTACATCTATCTTATCATAAACAAAGAAAATTCTCAAGACCTACAATTAAATATCACGGTTGAGGGAACACATCTGGAGACAGTCCAGAGCTACAACTACCTAGGACATACTATAACCAATGATGGAAAATGCAAAACTGAAATAAACAAAAGAATAGGTATGGCAAAAAGTAATTTAAATGCCATGAAAAATATACTAACAACAAAACAAATATCAGCAGGGCTGAAACTAAGAATGGCAAAATGTTACATCTTCTCAATATTCCTGTATGGTGCAGAAACATGGACATTAGACAAGAAAACAGAACAGAAAATTGAAGCCTTTGAAATGTGGATTTATAGAAGAATAGGTAGAATTGGATGGAAACAAAAGATAACAAACGATGAAGTTTTAAAACAACTGAAAATAAAAAGAGAACTGCTGAACACAATTAAGACAAGACAAATTAAATTTTTGGGGCATGTTAAAAGACACAACAGCCTACTAAAAGTAATATTGGAAGGAAAAATACAAGGCAAAAGAGGCAGAGGCAGACCAAGACTAACATGGACGAGTAACATCAAAAGATGGACAAGTCAATCTATGTCAGCCTGCACCATCAAAGCAAGAAACAGAGTAGAATGGCGATCCATGGTAGCCAACCTTCGTTGCGGAGAGGGCACACGATGATGATGATGATGATCTGTTGTTTATTTACAGTTTTAGGGTCTTCTAAAAAAACTGATCACTCAACATGGAATTCAAACCAGTTACTTTTGAACATGAGACTACTTGCGCCAGGATCAGTGAACCAAAACCATCCAAACCCTGCTCCACTTCTCCATGGTGCCTCCAGTAACAGACTAACCTGTCTAGTCTGGCCAAGCGAACAGGGATCGAAGAGGGAAGACAACCCGGTACTCAAAAATGTTGTGCTGAAGTCGGATGTGTTGGGCCGAAAGGCGCAAATATAACAGTTATACTGCAAACCACAACACAATGCAGACACGTCCACTTAACGTCCTTTTAAGGACGGATGACGAAGAGGAATTCTACAGCCTACGAATACTCTAGAATACTCTAGAATACTCTAGAATACTTTAGTCATCGGGCAAACGCAAGCAAGCAACCTTAACTCTACTGTAATCTTTCTCTGAGTATTTTAAATGAATATGTGATATATGAGACATTCTTCACTACTTACATGTCTTTGTGAGCCAAAAACTTGATCTCTGCATTCAAAGCAACTGTTGCTTTCTTGAACACTTCTGATAATACCTTGCCCAACTCTGTTGCCTCTGTTTTCTCCAGCTAAATAAAACAGCAGAAATAATGAACTACAATTAACTCATTTTTAACTGCAATTACAAATACTAACTAGCTAGCTGTTGTTATTGTTCTTTGTGTCCGCCAGCTTTATATCTCTAGTGCAGTCCCAAGGGGCTGAATTTTGAGTGAATATAATTTTTTCCTAAATTTCACATTGACAGCCAAGTACTCAGGTGTCGTCCCACCACCCCAACCATACAAGTAGATATTCCCCAACTTCAGAAGTACTCTCATATTTTTATTGTTGAGAGTTTTAACATTTTGGGTAGATTTTTTCCTGTTAATTTTATCTGGGCAGTGGCCATTTTTGGCCTACTCTTTTCAATTTCCAACTGCCGAGGGTTCCTTAATGTACACAAAATGCACACAGGATTTCCTGTTTTTTTCTTTACTATTTTCCAAGAGGGCTAGACATCAGATCTCACTACCCAGAGACCAGGGGAGGGTAAAGCCACGGATTCTATTTTTTCTAAGAATACATTTTTCACCACCTATAGTGGGAATCAAACCCGGGGACCATCTTGTTTAGATGCTAACATCTTACCTCTAAACCCCCCCAGCTCCAGTGGCTAGCTAACTCTATTTATGTCATACATCACACAAGACTCATAGCGTACCACTCTATCTATAAGTCCCTATTCTGGATGAGCTTTTTAATCTTGCCTCTCTTGTCAATGTTCTTGTCAGTGTTCATTCTCAGCATCTTTCAAGGTTCAGCAGCTTTTCCATGCTGGTTCCCTTTTTAGTGCTTGCTTGGCATTTCAACACATACACAAAAGTGTTAAAAATCCATGCAGCTTTAACCTCAAAAAATGGTGAAAAAATCCTATGGAAAAAATGATGAAGATTCATGGGCATACATATGTCAAGTAAAAAAGTAAAGACCCTATGGGGAATATGTTGTATAATTTTCAGTGACTACCAACATATTTATGAATAATGTAGTCAGTATCAGCCAGGCCACATTATTTTTCAACACAAAAATTTCTGGTACTCATTTTTTAACCACGGGTAAATCATTAAGTCATGTTGATGACACATTTGGGAATCAATCCTTGACTCACATGAACTACAACAAATATAATAACCACTTTGCCACTGCATTTTTCCTGCTGGTGTGTTACAATTGTATGATCATATTGGTCAAAGTGGTCAATGTTAATATTGATCATTTTCAAGAGGACGTGAACTCCCGGTATATGGTGGATAGGTGGCGGGAACAATTGAAGGCTACCTTTCTTTGTTTGGGAGATAAGATTCGGATGATTACGCTGGTACGGGCGGTTGAGCAATTATGGATTTTAATTCGTTTGCAGTGATACCAGGGCCTTCCATAACCAAATAACTAAAGTTGTCATAGAAAAATATGGTCACCAAAACCATATTCCCGATATGTCTAGCAAGAGATGGATGGAATTTTTACTAATTTTTTTTTTAAAATACATTATCATCATTTGCCATACCAGTTGGCATTGGTGATAATGTCCTTCCACAATCTTCTATCCGGGAGCCAAATAGCTCAGTGGTTAGTGCACTGGGCTACAAAAGACAAGAGGTCAGGTTTGATCCTGACTGACGGCTTCCATTTTCACTCAGCCTTAAATGGGTACCGGATTGTATCTCGAAAAGTAAAGAGGCACGGCCGTAATACTGACCACATTAACCCAAAAATCATGTACCAAAGGTCTGTAAAAATTATGGTCACTAACACCATATTCACTATACGCCACTTGGCATGATAGGGTTCTTCACTGTTTTATTTTTACAATCTTCTATCCACAGTTTATCATATCAATTCTGTTGTTGACTGTTTTCCATGCTATGACAACCAAGCTATCTAGTATCTTCTCTCTTTTTCATTCATGATCTCTCTTTCTTATATATATATATATATATATATATATATATATATATATATATATATATAGAGAGAGAGAGAGAGAGAGAGAGAGAGAGAGAGAGTGATTTAAAAATTAGCAAAACAAAATAATGTAAATAAAAAAAAACAATCAATGTCATGAACTAGTAATATTAACAAACATAACATACAATTCCCCCTGTATCTGTTGGTACTTCTCCAAGTTTTTTGTTCAGGCCAGCAATGTCAACACAAATTATCGAGATGGATACTCTGAAATAATATTACACAAAAAGCTGAAAATTAAAAAAAAACTTACAGAAGAAGAAACAAAGCAGTGGATCATAAATATATGTCTCTACCACTCATCCTGTATCAGATTCTGAATATGACAAAACAAACTGCTCAGTCTGATATACAGAATACTTTGAATTGATGAAACTGATGTATGTTCTCAAGAACAAAATCTGAAGCTACATGCCACATTCTATAAAAAAAAATGTGTCAGTTAACATGACAGTCAGTCTAAACAACTTTGAAAATTCACCCAGTCAACTGAAGCCAACTTAAGAATGTACGCTGCATACTCCAAGTGTTTTTTTTTGGGACGTGAAAGTTGGAAAAGAATAAAGAAAATATCAGATTGCCATAACTTTATGCAATCTCAAACAGAAATGACATCACAGAGTGTATCCCAAAAAGTGTCCAGATTTAAAATTTGATTTAGCCATGCAAAACTCTCAAGAATACATATCAACAGTAAGTACCAAATACAGTACCACTCTCCCTATTGGAAAAAGTGGGAACTTCATTGGCTAATTAAAATAAATGAAAGAAAAACAACACACACAGTACTTTTTCTAACAAACTAACTACGGAGTATAAACTAAAGCTAATTAAATCAAATCTACTTTTGGATGAAAGCTCAAAACATCTGGGCATCATCTTTGATTGTCATTTGACATGAAAAAAGCATATAAAATGAAGTGGATAATGAGCAAGACAAAGGATAGCTAACATGAAAATATTATCTGGCACAACTTTGGGAGCAGATGAGAGCATGCTAAAGAAGTTGTGTATAGGACAAATCAAACCAGTTCTAGAGTATGGTATTGCAGCATGGGTAAAGACAACAAAGTCAAATTTTGTGAAGGTCCACAGACTCCAAGAACACATTCAAAATTCTGTACAAATTATTGTTCCTAAAGAAAAGTATGAATCAAAATAATGAGAGAAGATGATGTTAATGTAATACAGCATAATGATATGTGGACATAATACTTTCAAATCATCATGATCACTAGCCACAGTTAACGAGTTAAATAAAACACAACACATTATTTTTTACCCAAATTTGATGCTCTCTTCAATGACATTTCCATAAAACATATTGATTTCTTCATCAGTTGCATCTTCCAACTTCCCAAGACCAATGTTGGCAATTCCATCTGTACACAAAATAACCTTTGACCCAGGTGCATTGCTGACCATTCTCAGAGCAATGACTAGAGCTGGTCCAAGGGCAGTGCGACCAATTTCTTCCAAACTGAACAAAAGTAAATCGAAGAAACTCGTATCATACAGTGGGAGCACATAACTATTCTTTGTACATGTAATAACTTCTTCATACAGTGGGAGCACATAACTATTCTTTGTACATGTAATAACTTCTTCATACAGTGGGAGCACATAACTATTCTTTGTACATGTAATAACTTCTTCATATAGTGGGAGCACATAACTATTCTTTGTACATGTAATAACTTCTTCATACAGTGGGAGCACATAACTATTCTTTGTACATGTAATAACTTCTTCATACAGTGGGAGCACATAACTATTCTTTGTACATGTAATAACTTCTTCATACAGTGGGAGCACATAACTATTCTTTGTACATGTAATAACGTCTTCATATAGTGGGAGCACATAACTATTTTTTACAGGCACTGTATGCAGGCAATGGGTAGAGTCATTGCATAAGTTAAAATATATGTAGGATCATCTTTGTCTACGTCCCTGGACATGTTGGGGTACAGGGAAATGAAAGAGTGGGCAGGTTGGCTAGCTGAGCTGCCATTGAAGACAATCAACCAATGGATCGAGCAGACATCATCAATGCCCTTCAAGATGTGGGAAGGGCACAAGACTTCGACAATCATGAGTCTACATCACTCCTTTGGATAAAAGATATTGTACTTAAGATGGGTATAGCCAGAAACAAGAAACTTAGTGAGCATATAAGAAGACTTATCAACCAACACAGAACTGGAGTCGTCAATCACTGGACACTGCGGGACTTGCTGAGGAGATCTGAGCACCTATGGACATGTTCAGAGTGCAGTGATGATGACGCACAAATAACTCAATAACAATTTTTTATAATGACTTCTTCTTGTATTCACATTTTGGTGTCTCAACCATCAAACGAGTGCTTGTAATAAAAGTAACTCTTGTTTGCTGCTCCCCTTCAGTTTCAAACAACTTTAGCTGTAATGTTTGTTATTAGTCAAATAAATTCTTCTTATCCTATGAAATATAGGACAGGTATGTGCTCTGTGGTTAGATTATCTAGTCCACATGTGTACAGAGGTGTATCTGTATCTGAAGTTCATGTACGTATTTATTAAGTTTGTTATATTCCATTTTAAAACCTGAAAAAAAACAAATTTTGTCCAAATCAGTTCAATGTAAAGTTATCATCACTGAAATAATTCTTTCATTTCCTTTTAGACCCAAGGAATACTCATCTTTATCATCCAATTTAACCCTAGATTATGATACTGTTGTAAGAATTACCTCCTGAAAATACAAATTCTGGGAATTTGACAGTTTGCAAAACTGGGCACGCATGCATGCATGCACGCACACACACACACACACACAAACACACACAATTCCAAACATACCTTCCTAATTACTACTTCCAGCGACCCCTCTGAGTGTTGGATTTGTTTCCTTTGATGTTTGATTTTTTTTTTTTCAAGCACGTAGTAAAAATTACAATGCTATCATAAACGTGTAGCTGTTTTTTTTATAAATTCTGCCAATTTTCAAGAAATTCTTCCCCCCCCCCCCTTTCAAATGGGGGGAAACCCTATCAGCTGTCAGCGCAGACATCAAACAAAACTTTGTAACATGGGACAGCCAGCGAGGAAACTGAACATATAGCTGGATTGATGGACTGACGGCAGCCATGTGAACAGGCAACATAACACCTTCAGTAGCCACGGCATGATGGGGTCAAATTTCACACCATAAATGAAATGTAAGCCAGAAAATTATTACAGCATCTAATTCCCATGTCTCTTCTAGGCTAACAAATAGCTGTGTAGCAAAAGTTCAATTAAAATCTTATTTTCCGAACTCCAAATGTAATAATTAAGTGGTCGTAATTCTTACTATGGTTTCGTAAAAACGTTAGTCACAGACAGGTAATGTAATCTAGGGTTAAAAGAACATTCATCACCATCATCAAGTACTATGTCTGCTAGCATAAGTGATCATATCTCTCCACAACTTCCTATCTCTATATCTATCTATCTATCTACTGTTCTTTCGAGCCAAAGATGGCACATAGGGCAGAACCACAATCTCAAAAACAGAAACCTTGCATGTCAAAATGGCACATATTGCAGAAATCACTGCTTCTAAAATCTAGCAGCAATACTAAAAAAAAGGAGAAAAAAAGTGTTATGGTGACAGCTTTACGTGGTAATGGACACAACAAAAGTCGACGTTTCGGCCAAGTAGGCCTTCAGCTGGAGCAACAAACAACAAATACAAAAAATATATATAAGGATATGTAAACAAATCTAACTACATGGCAATAATATGCTAGATACTCAAGAAAGGAAATAAAAAAAGGGGTCACTTCCCTGTGTTCCAGAGCATGGTCCGCCTCTCTCATTCAATGTTCTTTATTATTATTCAAATATCATTAAGCAGGATAGACATATAGAAATTTGTTTTTTAAAGAGTGTATAATAACAGTTTGTGCGTGAAAACAACAAAAATGTAGAGAAACAACACAATTAGAAAACGGGTCATGGACAACAGTGATCACAGTGCATGGTCAAGCTCTGGTAACATAAACAACAGCCCTTACTCTGCGACAGAACTAGCACAGCGGCAGAAGACAATGTAACATACATACAACAGTGCTCAGAGCCAAAATAATGGAGAAACAATCGTGATCATACAGACATAATGTAAATAAAATTGCAACCATAAATATTTGTGGTATCAGAGACAAAGGCAATAAATACGGAAGCAAAAAGGGCAATATGCAAATCAATTTTTCTACCAACTCTGTGCTATCAGTGCCAGAATTGGACGCTGGACTCTAGAACAATAAGAAAGATAACGACCACCGAAATGAAATGTGTCAGAAGAGTGACAGGAAACAGCTTAAGGGACAGAGTAAGAAACACCGACCTGAGGAAGAAACTCAAAATTGAACCAGCTATCGAATACATAAAGAAACAACAGATAAATTGGTTCGGCCACATAACAAGACAAAAAGAACTAACAATGACTCAAAGAGCCATAAACAAATGCTATGAAGATGTCAGATTAAGAAGAGGAAGACCGAGAAAGAGATGGATAAAGGAAATACTAGAGTCACTAGGAGGGATAACACCAGAAGAGGCCAACAGAAGAGCAAAGAATCACAGATTGTATCTCCCCTCGACGCCAACGGCAATGGAGGAAGGATAGAAGAAGAAGAAGAATGTTCTTTATTTAGATGAACTCAAGAGGTTACCGCCGATATATATTGAGTTATCTCTTTGTACCTATTGTCTGTGACATTTACAATTCTATCTTTCATTCACAACTCGACTTGCGTTACACTTTTACTATATCTTAGCTTGTTCAATGCTACACTTTATCTACTTCTACTATTCTCTGGAGCACAAAACTTCTGAATATAACTTGAAACACTTCTCTACTAAACTATATCTTCCTGACTGATGTTCACTAGGTGATTCTCTATCTCTAACATTCTAAAAATGCTGTCTTCTCTGATCTTAATTTCTAATTTTGCTATTGCATAAGACATACCTCTGCCTCATTTGCATAACTCACTGGCTCTGTCTCTGCTCAGCCAATGGGTAATTGCGAAGTTAAACTATAGGTGACTTTTGTGTCAAATTAGGCAAAACAAGGTTCCATCTTTGACATTTCATTAACCTCTGAGTTTCAAAATAATGCCACCATGAACTCTTAAGAGTGACATAAACTTGACCTGAATCTAATTTCTGGACATGTAAGGGGTCAAGTCATGTTACATCTATCCCCACACCTTTCCAATAACAGCAGGAATTTTTCCATTCCCCCAAGAACTGGCTACTGTTATTCTGTGTCTGTGCTAAAATTATGTTACTGTTATTTTACATTGATAAACTACTTTATCTGATTTATTCTATCCTAGTCTATACACTATCACATCTTTAGTATGTGTGTGTGTGAGAGTGTGTGTGTGCCTGCATGTGTGTGTGTGTGTAAAACTGACAAACATATATTAATTCGAAGCATCATCATGGTGCAAGCCTGGAGTTATTTTCTTGTTCTATATTCAAGTTTCTATGCTCAGCTGATTATACAGAGAAAGAAGTTGCCTTCATGTAGCCAGTCACTAGCTGAAGATTCTCAAAAAAAAAAAAAACATAATTTGTCTGGCACTTGTCTTTCTTGGGCCTGGGTTTTGGGTTTCTGTTTGCAGTGTCTAATCACATCCTTTTATTTTGTACTTTTAAAAATATAGAATAATCATATTTGGACTCAATATTCTTTAGTATGACAAAGTCCTACCTGCCCACCTGGGACAGTACCTGCACATGAACTCTGTAGCGTTAGTGAGGGTCTACTACATCATTTCAAATAGTTGGTCAACAATATTTAATGATGTTAGAAATATTACTTCCTAGCTGGCAGCAAAGTTCAATCCAAATTCTTTACTTTTTTTTTACCTTCAACTTCCCAATATGCTCAATCTAAACATGGTACGCATGTTTTGCTACCTGATTCCACTAGAGCTAAGAACTCAACCTCATCCACTGGAAAAACTGGGTCACTTGACATAGAATTTGAGCCACATGTAGTTTCACATCTTTCTACTGTTATGCATTGCAGCACATCATAAACCAATTCTCCATACAGTACACATAAAAAGACATAATAAACTTGTTCTATAATAGCTATTTCTACATGTTAGGAAAAATGAGTGCTTCTTACTGTTCAACACATATTCTAAACAAATCCCAGTGAATACATGGTAACCAAAACAACATTGATAGAGAATTTCTCATCTACTGTTGTGATACTTACTTTTCAATTCTGTGAATCAAATTTTGTACAGAATCATTAACAGTACTTAGGAATGCATGTTCTTCTCCAATATTTTGCAACAATCCTAAATCAGCTAGCTCTCCTCCTTCTATAGTGATATATTTACTCCCATCACCAAAGACATTTACCTGAAGAAGGGGAGAAAAACAATTAAGCATTAACATTTACATTATTACCAACCCTTATTCACATCTATCTAAATCTATCTAAGTGTCCCCTTACGTCAAGTGACATATAGAGAATATGGTGTTAGTGCCTATAATTTTTATAGACCTTCAGTACATGATTTTTGAGTTAATGTGGTCGGTACTACGCACGTGCCACTTTACTTTCCCAGAAAAAATCTGGTACCCATTTAAGGCTGGGTGAACTTGGAAGCCATTGATCAGGATCAAACCTGACCTCTTGTCCTTTGTAGTCCAGTTCACTAACCATTGAGTTATCGCGGCTCTGATTCACATACATGAACAGAAGGAAAAAAACCTATTTTATTATATGGTCTTTTGCGTCTTCACAGATGGTAGGAAACAGGCAGATGCTGGTCTACAATAGTAACTGTACAATGTGATTTTATTGAGCAGCTTCTCTTATTGCTGATCTTACCATTAATGGGGTAGCAATACCAGTACAGCAAAGAATCACAGATTTCATCTCCCCTCAACGCCAACGGCAATGGGAGGAAGGATAGAAGAAGAAGATGAAGAAGAAGAAGAGACATATATCCATTCAACAAGTATAAGAACATCAGTGCAACTGAGACCTTTTATATTATGACTTTATGGTTATGGTTATGGAAGGCCCGGTACCACTGCAAATGAATTAAAATCCATAATTGCTCAACCGCCCATGCCAGTAGAATTATCCGAATTACTAACTCATCTCCAAAATAAAGAAGGGTAACTGTAGTCCCTATCATAGCAGTCCCAGCACACACCAAAAGACATAAGGCGAAACCGCACAGAGAGTAAACACAGTCAACTGTTCCTTGTCATACGATATCATCATTCATCATAAACAATTGGAATGTCGAAACATTATCAAAACGGATGAGACATACAGCTCAAGGTGTGCACAGAGCACTTAACTCAGTAGCTCCTACAACAAGCTGGACTTGGAATATGAGGAAACTGCAACAAGGAACACTTTACATACATAGCCTTCAATGGTTCCTGCTGCCTATCCACCATATAGACTGGAAGTTCACATCCTCCTGAAAATGATGATCGTCATATTTTTTAAAATGTATAACGCTTGATGATGTAAGGACATCATTTTTTACTCCAATTCCAAACATATAAAACACAGTTAGTCGTCGGATTATCCCCGTCACACATCAAACAATAGACCGTAAGATTAGCGTACGGCCAGTCTAGGGATATATGAACCAATGAGCCATTATGATGATGTAGCACACACAACAATGGCTGCACCCATAGATTCCTGATTACTCTAGTGAATGCAGCCTACAACAAACAAAACACGGTGCAAATACCCTAAAGAGAAAAAACTTTGGTTGACTTGACGGAGCAGTCCACATTAATGGGTTGTAACATGTAAATAACTTGCGTCAAACAATTCCAACGACGGCCATTGAACAGCACTCAATGTGTTGATGTGTATGGGAAATATGTTACTAGTACTTATATTTTATATGGTGCTAATGCCATAATTTTTCCAAGACTATAAGCACATTTATGGGTGATGCAGTCAGCACAATACCAAGTAAACCTACTTTCCCAGAGATAATTTCTGGTACTCATTTTCAGAGACATGGTGTATCCCACAGCCTTGTTGACCAGAAATAAACTCACCACAGCTGAGAGTCAAATTCAAACCATTTAACCATTTCATTTCAAGGTGGGAATTGCTAGTAAGAAATCCTATGCAGGAAGCCAAAGAAGACTTTTCAACAGTGTCACTATTTGCTGCAAGTTGAGGAACATACTTTGGAAAAGATCTGAGCACCTATGGACTTGTCTGATGTGCAATGAGGATGACCTGTCAACTAAATTAAATTAAACATTAGACAAGTACGCAGCCTGGACTAGGATTTAAACCTGTCGCTATTTATACAGTACCTCTCTATCAGACCAGTGTGCTAAATAAAAATGTTTAAATGTGCACAGATACAGTGGCTGGAAAATGCAGGATGCATTGTAAAGATTGACTTAAAAAGTCAGGAAGCATCATAAAGATTGACTTAAAAGGCCAGAAAGCATAAAGAGTGACTGGTCCTGCAAGAGGGTGACACATGACTAGTACTTACTGCTTCATGAAAAGTGACCAATCCAATTTGTATGTCTCGTTGTTCAGATTTGCTAAGACCTTCAATTGCTTCTATCACACTAGCTTTAAAAGCCTGCAAACGTGATACTTCAATGATATTTGGATCTTGAATTAATGGTGGAGTTTGTTGAAGGTGCAACAGTGCTTGTCTCATTTGACTTTCCTGATCTTTATCATAGATTCTCTTAAGAGTTGGTGATACATTGGATACAAGCATCTGTTAATAAAATACAAAAGTTATTTATGAACATACAAATATTTAGAAGCCTTATACATGCACGCCAACAAACAAAACCAACATTTTCATCAGTGGGTTGAAGAGCACAACGCATACAATACAACAGAAGGACACATTTGGGGGATTGGTTAGTCTCAAGGCAAGACACCGGCCTCAAGACAGAGAGGTTGTGGGTTCAAATCCTGGCTGCACCAGTTGGAAGTTTTATTTATGATTTCTCTCTGCGGCAACCACCCCTGATCTCAACAGCAAGGTCCCTCTTAAAATGCCTATTTCTCATGGATGGAAAAAATATGAGTACCTCCGAAGATGGCGTTATCTGCCTGTGCGGCAAGGGACCCCTGTGTACACAGCCAGGGAAAAATGGACTAACATGCAAAATTCCGTTCCTAGTCTCTAGGGACTTCATCAGAGGTCAAAGCTTGCGAACGCAAAAAAAATTTTAAAAAGCGCACACAAAAATGAATGATGACAAACCATTTAACCATTAATAAAAAAAAATAATCTAGTCTAGTTGACAAATCATCAATCATCATTCCACAATGAACAACTCCATAGTGCTCAGATCCCCACCTCAGCACCTTCCCTAGTATGAAGCACTCCTACCACACACTGGTGAAAGCACTAAAGATGGCTTCAGCTCAGAAGCATGAACTCAATAGCACAAGCAAATACCGTGGTCACAATTTCCTTAGCTGTAACTTATGACATGTATGGCAAGTGACAGTGGCTCTATTCTTTTCTCCCCTGACTGTTATCAGGCTCCCGGTAGCCAAATGGGTGAAGTAAAAAACTTAAACAGTTAAAATGTCTTTGCTAAACAACAAAACCAAATATATGAAACCAAAAGGAAAAGAACTTCTCTCAAAAATTCATGACTATTTTGTGGGTTTTACCTTCCCCTAGATTCTGGGTAGTGAATTTTGATATCTAGCCATCTTTGACAGAAGGTCTTGTGTGCACTATACACAAATTAAAGAACCTTTGGTAGTTGAAAGTCAAGAAAAAAAAGTAGGTCAACATGATTGCTGCTCTGGCAAAGTTGTTAAGCATTTATAAAATCTACCAATGCTTAAGACAGATGTGTCATGCTGAAAGGTGCAGATAATACAGCTTGTCATAAACAAGCAGCATAATGCAGCTAGACCCAAATAATGGGTGAATGCTGAAGAAAAAGCAGGAAAAAAATATGTGTGTTCACTCTCTGTCTGTCTGTCTTTCTAAATATATATATATATATACATCTATGTGTGTGGAATATAAGGTTTTCCCCACTAATTGTAAGGACTCTTTTGATCTGGTGCATAGGTTGCCTCAAAGAAGAATAAAGGTATGCATGCATTAAGTTAAAATGACTCATGGGCAAAAAATAGAGATATTTAAATCACTTAATGAGAGACATTTCTTCAGCAGTTATGGCTCACTCAGGCTGGAATTCTCCATTGTCTTATGTAGTCTGATGTCTGATACATGGAGATTGTTTTACTAATATTTTTTTACAATTATATTGTGGCTTGGATCCCTTCTTTGCAGTTCATACAGGGAAAGGTGCTTCTTAGCATCAGCTTTTGGTCCAGCAGTTCTCACAGGTGTTATATAGCGTAGTTTTCACTATCATTTTTTTTGATACAAGTTGTGGTCTAACTAATATAACCTATAAAACTAATCTGAGTTGGAAAAGATCATGACTCACCAAAAATTAAGCAAAACTCCCAGGACAACAAAAATTAATGTACACATGTAAAATGTAATATGAAATGAACATGATTAGAATTACAATGTAGAAATTAATATAACAGATTTATTATGTCAAAATTACAAAATTATTACAGATTTCTAGCCACATAACTAATTTTGCACTCTCCTTTTTTACATATCAAATTAGTGTGTCCTCATATATGAAAGTCCACCAAATGGCAACTACCATATTAAGAGATTTATAAAGTGATAAGATCAATTTAATTACCAATAAACCAAAACAAACACCAGAAACAAGACTAAGTAAAGAGGTAAGATCACCCACACTCATGGACATGATGAAGAACTTACTTTCACCACACATATTTAAATTTAGTAAAAAGGAAACAGATTTGGTCCAGAACAAAAACCACAGATCAAATTATGTCTAAAAATCTCAGTTAAAATTTAATGGTTTAAACAAACATCTAAAACACAACTACATCAAGCAACAAAAAAGAAAGAAAGTAATAGACAACTTAGACTATGCAATTCGTCAGGGCATTTATCTACAAAATGTAAATTGGACTTACAGACTTGGAAAAATTAAACACATCAAAAAAAATACTTAACTGACCAAATTTTATTCATAAACTTTCTCTACACTAGCCTGGAAATACTTATAAATTGAAGAATAATGTAAAGGGATTTTGTTGTGGCCTAGAAGATAACATCAATCTTGTCAGCTACTGACAAACATTGTTCAGTTGTTGTCAATAACATAAAGAAGAGATGGAAATTATCTATTATTGCTGCAGCTCGTCAAAGAAATTGTATTAATATAACTTGTAAAATTTAAGCCAAGTTAATTACTAACAGCCTGAAAGAAGTTGATGATGATAACTGTAGGTTAAATCTTGAGATGGTTATCAGGTTTAAGTAGTTGAGATCAATCACCTCAAACGACGACTCAAAACTAAAAACCTAAAATTACTTGAAAAACAGCAAAAATGTATATGGTTTAATAAACTAAAGATCTGTTTGGGCAAATATTAAAACATTGCTATCTGCTAAAACATGTAACTAAAGTACACACTTGTTACATCCATCTCTCTATTCACTTGCAAGACTTTGCACAAAATAGCAGAATTATAGAGAGAAATACAAGCAATGGAACTGAATTTTATAGAAAATTCCGTGCACCTTTAACTAGACTATTTTCAAACGAAGAGGTTAAAAGCAAACTCAAATGATGTGGCTATAAATTCAGTCTGGGAAAAAAATCATTTTATATGGAACAGTGAATGGATAAAGAAAATGTGGAAGACAGAAGAGATAGGGAGACAATATAAGAGAACGAACAAACTCTGAGTTTGTCAGTTCACAGCAAGATGCTACAAACAGTTAGAAATAGAGCGGCTGCTAGCTCTGAGGGTCATAGTATAGGGAGAAAAGAAAAGAACAGGGACAGAAGAAAAGTAAAATAACTTGTGTTGTGTGTACTCTACTATCTCTGGATCAACATATACAAAATTTAACTTGTGAATTTTTTTGATGCAAAGAAAGAAAGTCATTCAGTCCAACAGAAAGATGCAGAATCATTCAAATGATGGTTACCATGCACTTGACTAACCAGGGCATATTATTGTGTTCAGCTCAGAACAGGTCATAACAAACTGAACAAACCCACACATAAACATTGGCTGTCAAATGTAGGAAAAGTGTTCAAACTGTGAACATATACTACAAGATTGTCCCATATTTGACCAGTTTAGAAAAAAGCATTTAACATAAAGATTCAACATTACAATCAAAACTCTATAGAACTAATGAAAAGTTCCAAAGAATCAAATTTATAAATGACAAGCACTCATCTCTCTTTTGGAAACACCAAAATGTGAAAAAAATAAAAAGTTATTTCTTTTATTACAAACACCGTTCTCTATTGACATTATCCTATCCTCAATAGCACAACATCTTGTACATACTGGTTTAGACTGGCACATGCTGGAAGATGTATCAATCACAAAAATTATCTTTTGTTGCTTGCTGTCCTGAGGATGCAGCACCGGAGTATCACTGATGTTTTCAACGTACATGACATCATTTTTTTCTGACAAATCTGGCAACTCATGGTATTTATTTCTTTGGCCACAGAAATTGCAAGTCCATACCTTTAAGAAATATATTAAAATAAGGCATTACAAGTCTTTACAATATACAATATATTTTGAAAATATATTTTATACTTTTGGTACAATACCAGCTGGATATGCATAATTTTGCTTTCAGGTTCCCTCTCTTTATTAACTCTTTCCATACGGAAGCTTTTTATTGAGGCAATGGAAGAGATATCAGAGACAAAATTATTCATGGTTTTAAGAATCAATCTACATATTTATATTTATCTAAAATATAATATATTATATATGAATGTTTAGAAAATTGAACAAGGTATTAGATTTCACCAATATCCAGATGATACAAGAGATGTAAAAAGAATATGTTTGATGACATTCACACTAATCAAATTGAGCGTGGCAACTATGCCAAGAAACATATGTTGCCCAGAAATCATATTGGCGTACAGTGCAGCAAAACATACTGAAAGAGTTAACATTTGGCTGTAGTTGTCTTTTAGTTTTCCTTGACTTTTATGCAAGGCAGAAGTTGTTCATAGCAGTTGGTCTCTCCTAGGAAACTTGTCTTACCAGACTAATGAGTATTTCCTGCCAATGTTTTTATTATCTTTTCTTTCTCTTAGGTGGATTGTCCACCGGGATTAACATGCACCCACCTTCTTGTTTTACTGGCTCCCTAGATTTTTCATTATTAGGTTGTGTTTCCTTGGAATGTATGTGAGGTTAAATATAACTATGCTATGCATAGTGTGCCAGTATACACTGCAAGACAAGTTCTGTTTTTTTTTTCCCTGTGCGCTGTCGGGACCCGAAAGGGGAGTAAAGAATAGGCAGAGATGATGGGGAAGACATGGAATGATCTTAAGAGAATAACAAGAAACAGAACGGCTCGGAAAGTGTTTGTTGAAGACCTATGCTCCACAGGGAGCTGAAAGGTAGAAGAGAGAGAAGAGATGCATAGTGTGCTGGTACACACTGCAAGACAAATTCTGGTTTTTTTTTTCTGACACTGTGCATAATTTGCTTTTTATTTTTATAAATCCATCCCATTTTGGGTTTACTATGGTTTGTAGGACTGACCATGTATTGCTGAGAATGACATTTTTTTAAAATTAGGATATCTTGTTTATTGAGAATCTGTATGGCTGAATGAAGTACCATTGGCACTGTTCTTGGAAGACCAAACTATTTTATTTTATGTATTCAATAGTGGGAATTCAGTCAAATATCTGATATTTAAAACAACCACTCTACCTTGTTATCGAGATCTATCTTTGCAAGATGTGAATAGACAGCTCCACAAGAAGCAGTCTCGCAAGTCACAAGTTTAGACTTCTCCAGTGTCACGTCAGGTTTCTCTTCAAGTTTTTTCATATCCATTTTAACTGTGTTCAAGTTCACCTTTTTTTTCTAATAAAGATAAAATGTATGTTAAGGTAAATATTTTGTTAAGATAAATATTATGTTATATAATTATATAAATATATAATATTTTAAAAATCAGCAAGTAAATTAACTTAGCTATCCATCAAAATTAAGGTTGAATTAAGTGCCAGTTGAAACAAAGCTTCTTCTATTTTGTGTATTTCATTCCTAAATCCTTAATTGTATTTAACTCAATACACCCATCAATTTGTAAATAAAGAAATTAAAGGATGTCAATAACACTATTGATAGTTGTGAAATGTGTTACTGGGCATATTTTTTTTATGGTCACTAAAACATTTAAAAAGAATTATGTAAAGAATAGTGACACTGTGACCTTCCAGGCATGTCGTAAGAGGTGACTAAGGAGGTTGATCGATGGCTTGACAAGCTGTCATTGTAAAAAGTATTGTTATGGAAACAGAGCCATAGTGATCTCTGCAATAAGTGCCATTCTGGCACGCAAGGTTTCTGTTTTTGAGATTGTGGTTCTGACCTATGTGCCGTCTTCGGCTCAAAAGGATGATAGATAGATAGAAAACATTTATGGGTGATCTGGTCAATGCCACACCAGGCTATCATATTATATCAGAAAAAAATCTCTGCATCCTATTTCTAGAGGTTGGGCTAAATCTAATGGCAAGTGACAAAAAAAATACTTGCCACTATATTTGGTCATCAAATAACCACTTTGCCACTACAACTTATAATCTGTAAGATTTGTATGTCCTTTGTAAGAATTTCTAATATACTGCTAAAGAGAACTCTAAATGTAAGACTGTACATATGATTATATTGATTTTTTTTTAAACTCTTGCTTTGTGCCAAGTTTGATATTTAGTTACTCAGCATATGTAAATGACTAGAAGCAAAGCTTATTTTTTTTTGGTGGGGTGATGTAGTAAATTTTAAAAACCTGGACAAAATATGGAAATCAAAAATACTAAGCAAGAAAACTAAATTTAGAATACCTACGCATATGAAAGCTGGAAAACAACAAAAGAGATTGAGAGAAAACTAAACACTTTTGAAGACAAAGGCATAAGAAGAATACTGTGTACAACGGAATGAATTCGAAACCAATATTAAGATAATAATATATAGACTAATATTGTTAATATAGAGATAAGAGAAATGGCCACGCAACCAATGATCTTATCTACAATTATGAAGAGAAGATGGACATATGTCGGACATGTGTTGAGAAGAGACAAGAGAATTCCAAAACAGACACTACCATGGGAAACGTCAGGATACAGAAAAATAGGAAAACCTAAAGAGACACTAAAATGAACACTTATAAGCAAAGTAATGTTGGCAGGCATTGACTCATTAGATAAGATCAAACATTTCGGCGAGAATAAAGATGGATGCCGAAAAACACTAAAAGTCCTAAGCAAAGTCTAATGGCGTGAGAATTATCAAGATCAAGATGCTGTTAAAAAATAGTTGCAAAGTTTTATTTTTGGTGGAGTGATGTGGTAAAAAAGTTGCAAAGTTACATTTTTTGTGGGGTGATGAGATAACAAGAAGGAAAGTTAGTTGACCTGCTGGTCTTGTCACAAGATACTATGTCAAGGTTACAGATGTGAAAATAGTCCTAGTAGGCCATTATTTTTACTTTGTTTTTTTTTTTTGTGCTTTTGTATTTATTTTTTTTCAAGTGATATTATTCTCAGAAACATATGTGCCATTATTTAAAGCTATTAACTATTTTATTTATTTATGTCTCTAATATTTAACTTATTTCTAATACATCCATCTTTGAAATGTCATTTTTATGTACTGGGTTGCCTTCCTTCTTTGATTTCTACTTGCTTGGCCAGATTGCTTAGCCTGTTTCCATGGATACTACTGGAAGATGAAGTAAGGTCTGGATCAGCTGTGTTGTTCACAGATCCTGAAGTATGCAATCAGCTGTGTTGTTCACAGATCCTAAAGTATGCAATCAGCTGTGTTGTTCACAGATACTAAAGTATGCAATCAGCTGTGTTGTTCACAGATACTAAAGTATGCAATCAGCTGTGTTGTTTACAGATCCTGAAGTATGCAATCAGCTGTGTTGTTTACAGATCCTGAAGTATGCAATCAGCTGTGTTGTTTACAGATCCTGAAGTATGCAATCAGCTGTGTTGTTCACAGATCCTGAAGTATGCAATCAGCTGTGTTGTTCACAGATACTAAAGTATGCAATCAGCTGTGTTGTTCACAGATCCTGAAGCATGCAATCAGCTGTGTTGTTCACAGATACTAAAGTAAGCAATCAGCTGTGTTGTTCACAGATCCTGAAGTATGCAATCAGCTGTGTTGTTCACAGATCCTGAAGCATAAAAATCAGCTGTGTTGTTCACAGATCCTGAAGTATGCAATCAGCTGTGTTGTTCACAGATCCTGAAGCATAAAAATCAGCTGTGTTGTTCACAGATCCTGAAGCATGTAATCAGCTGTGTTGTTCACAGATCCTGAAGTATGTAATCAGCTGTGTTGTTCATAGATCCTGAAGCATGCAATCTGCTGTGTTGTTCACAGATCCTGAAGCATAAAAATCAGATGTGTTGTTCACAGATCCTGAAGCATAAAAATCAGCAGTGTTGTTCACAGATCCTGAAGCATGCAATCAGCTGAGTTGTTCACAGATCCTGAAGCATGTAATCAGCTGTGTTGTTCACAGGTCCTGAAGCATGTAATCAGCTGTGTTGTTCACAGATCCTAAAGTATGCGTTCAGCTGTGTTGTTCACAGATCCTGTAGCATAAAAATCACCTGTGTTGTTCACAGATCCTGAAGCATAAAAATCAGCGGTGTTGTTCACAGATCCTGAAGCATAAAAATCAGCTGTGTTGTTCACAGATCCTGAAGCATAAAAATTAGCTGTGTTGTTCACAGATCCTGAAGCATGCAATCAGCTGTGTTGTTCACAGATCCTGAAGCATGTAATCAGCTGTGTTGTTCACAGATCCTGAAGCATGAAATCGGCTGTGAGACTGTCCATTGCTAGTGGGGGTCTGGGCACCATTAACAAAAAAAACAGAGGTCTGAGGCCTTTAGTTTAATAACCTATCATCAATTAAAAATGTACAATAATTAAAGCTGTTACAGTTTAATTAAAGATTTTGCATATTGTAATTAATTAAAGATTTTGCATATTGTAATTAATTAAAGATTTTGCATATTGTAATTAATTAAAGATTAAATTAATTATATACATTGCATATTACATTGTTATTATTACATTAAGGACTACATTGTTATTATTACATTAATTAGAAGAGAACAGATGGAATATATTGTAACAACTGGGAAAATTGAGGGACGAAGAGATAGAGGGAAGCAAAGAGAAAAGATACCAGACAGCTTAAGAGAATGGCTTGGCAGAAGGTCAACAACAGAAATGATAAATAACTGTAGAGATCAAAAGCTGAGGAGAAACATGATCACCTATGCCAGCAGGCCTGGTACTTGATGATGATGATGATTACATTATTAATTTAAAATAGTTAATGAAATATATAGATTAATTATTATGTTGCATATTCAAATTAATTTAAATTGTTGAATACCTCTGATGGTTTGTCGTCTTCATCTTCTTCTTCAAAATCCATAATTTCACATTCATACCCTGAGGTATCTTCATAATAGATTATCTCTTGTCTACTTGTTGCTGAGAAAAAAAAGTAAAGAAAGAACCCAATCACACCCTGTGCTGGTGTATAGGATACAAAGTGTTAGTGCCCATATTATTATTATTACTATCTGCACACTTTTGGGTAATGTGGACAGTATTATGCCAGTGCTGCCTTTCTTTCCAAGAAAAAAAAATTGTATCTAATTTAAGGCTGGTTAAACCTTAGCAGCCATCATTAAGTATTAAACCTGACCTCCTGTTCTCAGAAGATCAGTTCTGCTAACCACTGCTACGATAAAACAGACTAAATACTACACTATAATTGCAGTTTAAATGTTTAAACACTAATGAAGCCACATTGGTTAATTAATTTGATGTGTTTATTTACTAACCAGGTAAGTTTAGGTCTAATGTGGCCAATTTTTTTCAGGTCAATACAACTTTGAGGTTCACATACAACTTTAAGGTTACCCAACCTCTGACAATGAACAGCAGTTATTTTCTTTTGATCGTTTGGGTGGTCTGACATGATGCTGAATACCTTACCCATAAATGTGCTGATAATTACAAACTGATGCCATATTAACATATAAATAAAAGCATTAATATTCTTAAGTGTTTATGGGCCAAAAGCTGCAGAATACATTCTACAAAAACTCATGTACTACAGAAAAGAGAGAGGAATGACGAAGTGCCTTACAGAAACACTGTTAAAAAAATTATGAGCTTTTAAGAGGACTTGAAGTAGTGAAGTTGATCATACATTCCATCAAAATTATTGATGTTGTCTGATGAGTAATATATTAACAAAAAAGAAGAATAACTGTAAAGTGATTACTCACACTGTGGTGGTGTAGAAGGCCGCTCTTCTTCCTCTTCTTTGAGTATATAGGATGAACCAAAATCCATGTTTGACCAATCAAACTCTCTAAAATTGTATATATAATGTGTAAGTTGTATAACTATTTTATATATGATGCAAGAGATGATCATGAATCCACGTAATTATGTATTAAACATTGTTACCACATTTTTTAGATTTCACTCCATGCAACTGTGTTAGACTGCTCAGATTATTATTTCTATGTAACTGACAACTTTTGTGACGAATGTGAATTCTATCTAGGCATATCTATCTATTGTCCTTTTGAGCTAAAGATGGCGCATAGGGCAGAAATTGTAGACTCTCTATGTCCAATGATCTTTGTTATCAGGTGTTAGACCTTGCACAGGACCCAAACATTGTATCTCATCACACATCTCTGTCTTGAGTTAGTTCTCAATCTCAGTAAGAGAGCTGATACCTGCTGTTGTTGCCTCTCACTTCAGTGTTCTTTTTAGTGTTTCTCTAGGTTGGACTTTTTTTTACATGTTAGTTTCCATTTGAGGGCTTGCTTTGATATTCTTTTGCTATTTCTTTTCATCCCATACCCAACATAAGACCACCTTCTTCACTTGATTATAGTTGATATTTTTGGAAGCTTTGTCATTTCTCTTATGTCTACACAAGTTTTCAACTCATTCCATGGTATCAAAGTATTTTCAGAGGTGATCATGTCTTTCCACAACTTTCGATCTCGACAGCTATTTATCATTTCTGTTGTTGACCTTCTGCCAAGCCATTCTCTTAAGCTGTCTAGTATTTTTTTAACATTTGTAAATGCATCCGGATGGATCCAAATGGATTTCCGGTGTCATGGCGGCTTCGTGTAGTCGATTTTTATAATTCGGCTCTTGCTGATATATTTAAATGATTTACGCGACAGTCTAGTTGTGAAATTATGTGTTGCTATTCTCCCGTTTGGTGTATGTTTTACTTCTAACGTGGGGATGGACTGTGATTGCCGATATTTAAGTGGAATATGATTTATTCTTCTTTGTGTTGTGTGTTCGCGGTTCGATAGGCAAGCACATGGTTTGACAAAAATGTCAACGGAAAAACGGGTATGTTCAACCCTTATGTGAAAAGTCTGTGACGGTGGATGGAGGCGGAGGAATCAAGAATGATCAACGGCCCAGAAAGCAAAAACAGCAAAGTGTGTGGTACACAAGAGGCATGTTCAGAACACGAAAGACGAACATGGCTGACCACCGTGAAAGAGATTGGAGCCTCATCACGTACCAGTCCAGAGGAAGCCATGGAGAGTCGGAGAAATTCGAACTTATGTCGGAGGAAAGATCTTAAAATAAGTACTTGGAATGTTAGGACTCTATATCAACAAGGGAAATTGGAAAATCTAGTTCAAGAAGCAGAACGAATAAATATAGATATTTTAGGCATATCAGAGACTAGATGGAAGGAATGTGGGTACATTGAAGACGAAAAATATACATTTATATACTCAGGAAACACAACAGAACATCAAAGGGGGGTAGGAATACTGATAAAAAGAGAGCTACAAAAATATATAAGTACCTACTGGACATACAGTGATAGGATTATACTACTCAAGATGAAAGCAAAACCACTCGACATAGCAATAATACAGACATATGCACCTACTCAAGACTACACAGATGAACAAATAGAGGCATACTATGAAGACCTAAATAAAGTTATGAAGCAAGTGAAATCTTCAGACATCTTGATTGTAATGGGTGACTGAACGCTAAAGTAGGAAAAGGTAGATATAAGACAATTATAGGAAATCATGGTTTAGGAAAAAGAAATGACAGAGGAGAAAGATTAATACAATTCTGTGAAGAAAACAGGCTGATAATATGTAACACCTACTTTGAGCAAGAGAAAAGGAAACTATATACATGGAAAAGCCCTGGAGATAGGAAGAGGAATCAAATAGATTACATAATGATAAAAGAAAGGTTCCGTAACAGCGTAAAGAAAGCCAAAACCTACCCAGGAGCAGATATTAATTCTGATCACAATCCTGTAATGATTAAAATGAAAATCAAACTAAAGAGAGACAAGCAAAAATCTGATTCATCAACAAACCCACTCGACATAACAGCTTTAAATCAAAAAGATATTAAAGATACCTATACAATACAAGTAAAGAACACATACCAGAAGCTGCTAGAGGAAGGAATTGAACAATACAGAAGAGAAAATCCTGATGAAAAAGTAACAACCAAATGGCAATGCATAAAGAAAAGCATACAAAAAGCCTGCGACACCTTACCCAAAAGAGAAAAGAACAAAAAACAAAAATGGATAACTAACACCATCTTAGAAAAAATGGAAGAAAGGAGACAAGCGAAGAACACTGCCCAATACAATAAAATAGATAATGAGATACGCAAAATGTGCAAAAAGGCAAAAGAAGACTGGCTCAGCCAAAAATGTAGAGAAATAGAAACTATGGAAAGCAAACAAGACCTAAGAGGAATGCACACAGAAATAAAGAGAATGACTAATAAAAATAAAAAAGCCACAGAAGGTGGATGCATTGCAGACAAAAAAGGAAAAATGCTAACAGACAATAAGGATATCATAGATAGATGGCAGGAATATATAACAGAACTATTTCATGATCAAAGGGACAAGAAACCAGTTATAAAATGTACATCAGGCTATAAAATCTTAAAATCTGAGGTGGAAAAAGCTATAAAAACAATGAAAAGGGGAAAAGCAGCAGGACCTGAAAGCATACAGATAGAGATGATACAGGCACTTGAAGATTTTGGCATTGAAGTGATTACAGACATATGCAACGACATATACCACACAGGATACATACCAAATGAACTAAAAACATCAACTTTCATTGCATTGCCTAAAAAGAATGGTGCAGTTGAATGCAGTGACTTTAGAACAATAAGCCTAATGAGCCATGTTACAAAAATCTTGCTAAAAGTTATACAAGGAAGGATTCAGAATAAAATCAATACTGAATTAGATGAGCAGCAATTTGGATTTAGGAAAAATAGCGGGACAAAAGAAGCCATATTCTGCATGAGAACATTAATCGAAAAATACACAGAAGTAAACAAACCAATATATGCCTGCTTCATAGACTACACCAAAGCTTTTGATAGAGTACACCACAAACAACTTATAGAATGCCTAAAAGAGATACATCTAGATGACATGGATATACGACTAATATGCAATCTATACTGGGAGCAAACAGCAATAATAAAATATAACAAAGAGTTCTCTACACCCATTGATATAAAAAGAGGAGTAAGACAAGGATGCATCCTATCACCAAGCTTGTTCAATCTATACACTGAGCAAATCTTTAAAAACATCATAGAGATGCCAGGCCTACAAATTAATGGAAAGATAATCAATAACCTAAGATATGCTGACGATACTGTACTACTAGCAGAAAATCCTAAAGACCTACAACAATTACTTAATGAAATAAACACGACAAGCAAAAAATATGGACTAGATATGAATATCAAAAAGACTAAAACTATGATCATAAACAAAGAAAATACTCAAAACCCACAAGTGGATATCAAAATTGAAGGAATAGACCTTGAGACAGTTCAGAACTATAACTACCTTGGACATACTATAACCAGTGATGGAAAATGTACAACTGAAATAAACAAAAGAATAGGAATGGCAAAAAGTAATTTTAATGTCATGAAGGACATACTAACATCAAAACAAATAACACCAGAACTAAAACTAAGAATAGCAAAATGTTACATCTTCTCAATATTCCTATATGGTGCTGAAACATGGACATTAGACAAGAAAACAGAACAGAGAATTGAAGCCTTTGAAATGTGGATATATAGAAGAATAGGTAGAATTGGATGGAAGGAAAAGAAAACAAATGACAAAGTCTTAAAACAACTAAAAATGAAAAGAGAACTTCTGAACACAATTAGAACAAGACAAATGCGATTCTTAGGCCATGTTAAAAGACACAACAGCCTACTGAAAGTGATCCTGGAGGGGAAAATACAAGGTAAAAGAGGCAGAGGCAGACCAAGATTAACATGGACGAGTAACATCAAAAGATGGACAAATCAACCGATGACAACCTGCACCATCAAAGCAAGAGATAGAGCAAAATGGCGCTCCATGGTAGCCAACCTTCGTTGCGGAGACGGCACTCAATGATGATGATGAAATGCATCCAATTTATTTTCTATTTCTTTAGTTTGTTTCCAGCTCTTGCATGTATAAGTAAGGGTGAATAATACATGTGATTTAAAAATTCTTAACTTTGTTTATGTGCTTAGTAATTTTGATTTCCATGTTTTATTGAGGTTCCTGAAAGTCCATGAATTTTAATTACTGTCAAAAATTATCTGATACTAGCGACCCACACAGTTTTACTCTAAAAAGTGATAGTTGCTTCTTTATGGCTGTTGTTATATATTTTTCATGACATTTTCATTTATCCATACACACAGTTCTGTAGTAAGACTTTCTACTAGTTGTACAGTATCATCAACTTATAGTATATTGTTAATTGTAGACCTATTTCAACTTATGTTTAAATTTGACATTCTCATGATTTTTAAAATGACTTTTCAGTGTATAGATTGAACAACAGACATGGATTCTCTTTATATCAACTGATGCAGAACTTTCTAATACATTGACCCTATGTTGTCACTGCTATCTGTTTCCTGTATCAATTATATATCAGCAGCCCTAATAATATGTGTTTATTATCAAGTTGTTTGTCTTTCAACATTGCATCAGTTGTTTATATTACACTCTGTCAAAAGCTTTGATGCAATCTGTAAAGAATGCATAAATTTGTTTGTTTGTAACTGTATTTTTCTATTAATAACCTCATGTAAAAGATAGCTTCCCTTGTCCCCCTGTTTTACTACATACAAATATTATATATAGAATATATTCTAACTCCATATTGTTTTTATTTTGAATTCTTCCGTGTATAACTTTGAGTAACATTTTTGTTATGTAGCTCATCAAAGTTAATAGGTTTTTGACCTAGTGCTGGAACAGACACTTGTTGAATAAGCTATGCAGGCATCACAGATCTACTGTGTACAGACAATTTATAAATCTTGCTTACAACACAGCTGCTGCCAATAAAGTAGCTATGCCGAGGTCTTGGAAAGAAAACAGAGTTGAATAATAAGTTGAGACTGTCTGCCCCAATGGCTGAGACATTTTACACTCCAGTGGGAGTCACATTTTAATTTTTGTTATATGGCCCTTTTCGTCTTGTCAGACGGTCTAGTGGACGCTATTGTGTATTTTTTTTAGGTTTTGTTTTTGTCGAATAGCTTCTCTCATGGCTAATTCTACCAATGTTTGACAGACACACACGGCCACAGAATGAACAAGTCAGGCCCACTGATCCACAGGAGTTTCCATCTTTTTTCATGAGTCTTTTCTCTTCTAAGTTTTGCCTTAGCACAGTCCCAAATGATGTTCTACCATTCCTTATACATGCTCTCCATGATGTGCGATCACTTGCCAGATGTTCCCAGTCATTTTCACAGATGGAGAAGTCATTCAGAGATGATTTACAGATATCTCTATATCGTAGTTTAGGTCTTCCGATTTGTCTTTTTCCTTGTATTAGTTCACATATAGTATTTGCCTGGGGATGCGTTTTTCTTCCATTCGTTGGACGTGCCCCAGCCATCTTAGTCTTCGACATCTGAGCATCGACAATGTAATTTTTGTTACATTTCATTAAATTTCTACCAGAAAATATAATTGTTGAATTGTTTTTTAACTTGTTCATAGTTAGAGGAATGGAAGAGCTTTCAGATGAGAGCACATTCTAAACTTTACCATAAAACGTATTGCTGGTATGCAATAAGATGTTCAATATGAGACTTTAAGCCCTACTTTCCATAATAATATAGCTTTGCTTTAGGTATATCATGAGGGAAGTAAGTTAACAACAGCAAACACCCCCAATTTTCCTGCCTTTCTTCAAAGAAAATATTATAATAATTCGTGCATTAACTTACTTCACATTTTTAGTTGATAAATTAAATCCAGGAAAGGGCTCTGTACGCATGTAATGGGTAGAGTCGTTGCAGAAATCCAAAATACGTAAGGTCACCTTTGTCTATGTCCCTGGACATGCAGGAGTACGGGGAAATGAAAGAGCTGACAGGTTGGCTAGCTGCGCTGTCGTTGAGGACGGGCAACCAATGGATCGGGCTGACATCATCAATGCCCTCCGAGATGTGAGAAGAGCACAGGACTTCGACAAACACAGATCCACATCACTTCTTCGGATGATGGAAATGGGAGTTAAGTTGGGCACAACCAGAAATGAGAAACTTAGTGGCCGTGTAAGAAGACTTATCAACCAACATAGAACTGGAGTCGTCAGTCGCTGGACACTGAGGGAATTTCTGAGGAGGGGATCTGAGCACCTATGGACATGTTCGGAGTGCAATGATGATTACCCTCAAATAACTCAGTAACTCAATCCAGGAAAGATGTATAACCTGTGATCATCATGATGGCTGGCTTAAAGTTAAAGTCTTAAAATATTTTTAATGCAGTTAAATAAATTCTTAATAAATATATAATTCAGCAAAGTAACTAATTCTTTTCGTTATCCGCTAGTGACAATGGGCATTAACACTAATTTCACTAATCTGTTAATAGTTAATGTAATCGTCAATAACAAATAATTACAACAAAACACATACGTAAGCTTAAGCCGTAATAAACTGTGAGACCGAGGCCTGTTTTAAATAATTGTTGTAATAAATGTTGAAAATTCTCAGCTATAACTTTACAAACTTTACTTGACTAAGAAGAAATTAATTTTAATTGCGCCGTTATCTTTAAGTTTAGTACTTTAATAGTTATTACAGTTGTGACTTATTGGTTATTTATGATTTAAAATAATAGATCTATCTGTGTTATTAAACTAAACAATCAAGTGAACAGTAAAATCAGTTCAAATTCAAAGTGAGCAAACACTACACCAGTTAAGTTTATTTACTTACAACAAGGCAAAATGTAGTCTTTAAGTTTCTCTAGCTCAGGCAGTCTGACTATGCTGCTACAGCTCACAAACTTCAAAAAGGTTTCCTAACAAGGCAAACGAACTATTACAAATTCAATGCATAAAATTCAAAGAGGGAAAATGGGAATTCCAAGAATTATCGTTTCGTTTACGATCTCGGGTTTCCCCACTTCCATTTAATCCAATGAGACGCCTTCAATGTAATCTTTGGGAATACCCTTTATATATACATGTATATATATATATATATATATATATATAATATGTATATATTATAATATCCTATATAATTATGTCACAGTTTAAGAGAATGGCTTGGCAGAGGTCAACAACAGAATAAAATGATAAATAATTGTCGAGATCAAAAGTTGTGGAGAGACATGACCACCTACGCCAGCAGGCCCGGTACTTGATGATGATGATATAATTCTATTATTAAATGAGAAATTAATTCAATTAATTATTAAATTATTGTTATTATTAAATTTGATTATTAAATTACTATTAAATGAATTTAAATATTTGGGAACTTTGTTAACGTCAGACGGAAGATGTAGAAAAGAGGTGAGATGCAGAAGCAGCTTTCCAAAAAATGAGGAAGATACTATCATTATGCAATCCATTTTTGACAATAGAAACAAGAAAAAGAGTTCTTAAATGTTATGTAGAACCAGTCTTAACATATGGATGTGAATCGCGGACAATAGGACAATAGGACAACAGACAAGAAAATCACTGAGTCTGTAAAAATGTGTGAGACAGAGCAGTGTTTAGTGAACTGGACTACAAAGGACATGATGACAGGTTCGAACCTGATCGACGGCTACCGGGTTCACCCAGCCCTAAATGGGTACATGATTTTTTCTGGGAAAGTAAGCGACACGGGCGTAATGCCGACCACATTACCCCAACAACCATGTGCCTAGGGTCTGTATAAATTATGGTCACTAACACCATATTCCCTATACGCCACTTTAGCGTGACGGGGCGGGGCTCTTTACTTTTACTGTAGAAATGTGGTTTTACAGAAGAATGTTGAGAGTACCATGGACAGCTAAGAAGAGTAATGAAAACGTTCCGAGAGAGGTCAAAGTAAAAAGAGAGCTAATTTCCAATAGTAGGAAGAAACAATCATCATTTTTTGGCCATGTAATGAGAAGAGAACAAGTGGAATATATTGTAACAACTGGAAAAATTGAGGGACGAAGAGACAGTGGGAAGCAAAGAGAAAAATACCAGACAGCTTAAGAGAATGGCTTGGCAGAAGGTCAACAACAGAAATGATAAATTATATAGTATATATATTGATCAGAGGCAAGAGTAGTAGGAATCGACTCCCTCAATGAGATAGAGTTGCTTGCACAGAACAGAGACAAATGACGATATTTGATACATATACATATGAATAAAAGAGACTTTTTGATTGGCTTCTTTAGTCCTGCCTTATTCGCAAAGCGGAAATATCTTAATTTTTAAAAGCTATTTTATTATAAAGTAGAAGTGATAAATAGACACAAAAATTGTGCGGTTAAAGCATTACGTAATTAATGGACGACACAACTGAACGACGTTTCGACTCACTTGTGTCGTGCAATAATTACATAGAGCTTTAACGAAACCTTTTTTCATATTTTTTTTTCGGCGGGCAGAATAGTCAAGGAAGACAGTGGTACTTACGTTATGAAACGAGTAGCATGACGATGGAGGTGATGGCAGTGACCAGGGCATTCATCTGGTTAGAGTCACAAGACTACACCCACGCCTGTATTACTGTGTGATTTGATGAGCATGATAAGAAAAGTGGAGGTGGGATCTCTACCTATGCAATGGGTAGAGTCATTGCAGAAGTCAAAAATACGTACGGTCACCTTTGTCTACGTCCTAGGACATGCGGGAATACGGGGAAATGAAAGAGCGGGCAGGTTGGCTAGCTGCACTATTGTTGAGGACGGTCATCCAATGGATCAGGCAGACATCATCAATGCCTTCCAGCATGTGGGAAGGACACAGGACTTTGACAACCATGAGTCCACGTCACTCTTTCGGATGAAAGAGATGGGAGTTAAGATGAGCACAGCCAGAAACGAGAAACTTAGTGGACCTGTAAGAAGACTAATTAACACAGAACTGGAACCGTCAGTCGCTGGACACTGCGAGACTTGCTTTGGAGGGGATCTGAGCACCTATGGACATGTTCGGAGTTCAGTGATGATGATCCGCTAATAACTCAATGTTTTTAATTTCTCCTTTACAATCAGCTTTACTGCAGCTTCGAATTGTTATGCATTTCTTTGACACCTTCCCCCCTTTCTTTTTTTTTTATTATTTTTTTTTCGTACTTGAGATGGTCACTTAGAGATAGGTTCCATGTCTCCTTGCAACAATTCGGACTGACGGTAAACTCCCATTCTGATTTGTTTGTCCTCGGATCACCGACCAATCCGTGAACATCACTGCATCAATTCTTAACATATTGAGGTTCCAACTGTTCACTTTCTAAACATGTGACCTATTATCGTTTATCACTGAGAATTTCCTAAATTAATGATATCGCAGTGCGAACATATATAATTCAGGGA